>JAGDQP010009827.1:2499-14561 GCA_022664845.1 Lepisma saccharinum | reverse complement strand
GTAGACTTCTGTGGACTCCGCACAAAACTGGCGCGAACACGTTCCACTGTCTCTTCCTCAGCTGAAGGACGGCCAGTCGATTTTCGCTTACAGATGCAGCCCGTATCTCTGAATTTTTCATACCACGTACGAATGGTTTTTCCAGTAGGTGGGTCTCTGCCATACTTGGTACGGAAATGCCGTTGAACACTCATCACAGAGTTGTTTACATGGTAATCCAGCACACAGAACGATTTCTGCTCTCCAGTCAGCGCCATTTTCTTTAACTGCTTCCAGCGCCGCGTAGCGGTAGACAATGCAACCACGCGGGACATAAACTAAACTCAACTAAACTTTGAACTTTTGCCTTTCCTTGCGCGTAGCTCACATTAAGATATGTTCATTATATTTCACAAAATAAATTTATGAAATCGGGTCCATCATTTTGACTTACCCTGTATATTATTATTATAAATTATAAAATCAGTAAAAATAAATAAAAAAGTCAGGTAGCATTATGAACGTGTTATGTTTTAGGTAACAGAAGGATAGCCTGAATGAACGAATGTCGAACAATATTAATATGATTTAAGATGTAGAATGAATGTTAAAAAAGTGATGGGACATGACGAACATTGGAAAATTATTTAGTAATACAATAGCCACAATGCAGAGTCTTCCTAGTTTTTTTTAGGTATACCCACAGATGAAGGGCCTTGTAACTACATGTGTGTTTGATATGTGAATGTGTGTGTGCTAAGAACGATACAAACACTGCTACAGGATGCGCAAACAGATTAGAGTCAATACAAACTTTTACCTGGGTTTCTCCCCCCTTTACCAGGTAAACTACCAGTAGTTTGTACCGATACAGGGATTTTTTTTACAGAATATACAGTAATGCATATTCTGGTTTTTGCCCTCTTTCAGAAAACTCGTCTCACGTTAGTCTATCTTCTTGTTTCGCCTTCTTTCTTCTCTTATACATATTCCGATTCGCGATAAATATCTTCGAAAGATAGAATCATAGCATCCACACCTACCACAGATTCTTTAGTTGCAAGTATGCATGAGGATATCGCCAGTAGGATAAGATAAAGTTAAAATTAATTTTATGGGCGATAACAGCTCTATATCGCTAGTAGGAATTGGCGCAAGTAGTGTCTAAACATAGAATGTCCTATTAAGGCGGAGCCATTCTCATACAGGGGCATTTCTTCTTAAAAAGTAAATTCTTCCAAGGACGTGCTTCCAGTTCCCAATTTGATATATTGGTAGCACGTCGGAAAGCTAATGTAGAGAACCCGGGATCGAATCCTGATGTGGTTTTGTTTATATTTTTTCTTTAAAAAATAACTTTTATCTTATTTATATTGTAACGTCTTTTACGTTCCATTTAAATTCAGTGTTTTCACCTCCCCTGAATTACCTTATATCGAGTCACCCTTTTGGCCATTAATTTTATATACTATGGACTGAAGAAAAAAGTTTCCGCGTTTATTATAATCAATAATCAGAACTTTCATATATATAAGATTAAAAGATAACAGATTCAATTATCGCTATAGATTCAGAAATTTGTTGAGTCCGCGTTTTATTTAAATATGAACTAGGTTAACATGTGTGTGTATATAAACCAAGGTAATTTGGAAAGAAAGATTTGAACATTGAAATTCATAAATGTATATGTGTGTATGTAAGTTAAGATTTAACGTATGTCACGTGACGCTGTGACGTCACTTCACCGGAAGGATATAAGCAGGTCCAGGACGATACCTGCGGTGTGTTCGGGGCCCGATGGCACTCGCTTGGCAGCTGTATTGCCCTCAATCGCCCGTGACGTGATGACGCCAGCAACGGAGTTGTATTCACCGGTGAAGAATATTCGCCTCCTGATACCGACACGAAGACTGGAAGAAGCAGCCACTTAATTGTGGAAGCATGACGAACATGGTCAACGGCAACCGCGGTAGCAACTGTCCGGTAATCCGGGCGACAGTGAGGCCAAGTATCTAGCACCAATTGTAGTCATGTTGAGCAACAGTCCCACTTGTTGAAAGCTAATCAGTCGAGTTTTTTTTTACTGTAAGTGGGTAGTCCGATTCTCATAAATTCCGATTTTTTTACTTGACTGAGAAGCAATCACTTGTTGGTGCTGGCAACCTGTAGACACCTGTTGGGACATCGAGATGACAGAGAGGATAACCCCACTTCGTGGATGCAGCCCTTGGATGAAGAAGCCACTCACCTGAGACGCAGCAGTTGGCCGGCATTTGGATGTTCAACACAGACACTTGCTTTCAGGATGAAATTCATAGTAGAGTCAATAAAGACCTATTACCTGGGTTTTCCCACCCTTCGCAGCATGCGTGGTTTACCAGGTAATCTATAATAGTTAGCTCGATACAGGGATTTTTACAGAATATACAGCAATGCATATTCTGGTTTTTACCCTCTTGAACAAAATTCTTTTCGCGTTTCTTCTATCTTCTTTTTTCACCTTCTTTCTTTCTCCTTACCTACTCCGATTCGGGTAAATGTCTCCGAAAGACAGAAATCGTAAGCATCCACACCTGTGACACCTGCTTTAGTTGCATAAAGCATGTGCATGATAGGAGATCACTGTAGAAGTTGGAGAGTGGTCACTTCTTAGTGCGGGACTTTACGGGGGCACTGAAATTCCAAAACTTTGTTTTCAACTTTTTTTTTCCAAATTCAGTTCCTGCTGGCCTGCGGGCCAGACAACATCAAGCTCTCTGCTTGATGTCTCTTTAGACAGTAGTCCATTGATAAATCCTTATTATCTAATACTTCTTTAAATATTCATTACTAGGCTTATGCTTATCATATTGCTTTATTGCTATAAGCTTCATTCATCTTTTATTGTCATTCTCTTTTATACATTGTTCTCCTAACTCCAGAGTGCCTTCAGCCAGGCAAGCCGGAGTTCCCATTTACCTTACCTTGTGTTTGCATTCCTTCAGCTAGGCAGGCAAATACTATTACAGATCCTTATTGGTTCACAACCTTTCTTAGTTTCAGGTCTCTTTCAGCCAGGCGCACTGAGGCTATTAACCCATCCTAATAGCAGCTAATTGCCTTCAGCCAGGCAAGCAGTTGTTGTCCTTGCTTCTTCACACCTTCAGCCAGGCGGGAAGGGGTACTTAACCATCCCGGTATATTGTTTGCCTTCAGCCAGGCATAAGAAAGCTTTCAACCAATTCTAAAAACGGTTGGTCGCCTTTAGCCAGGCGAATTATCGTTTACCTTGCTCTTGTATGGCTTCAGCCAGGCAGACAAAAGAACTTGACCTTCTTTAGTATACTGTGTTGCCTTCAGCCAGGCAACCTTATACTACTCGCCCTCTTGCTTAGTTTCTTTTCCGTATGCCTTCATGTACTACTAATTAACATTTGCCTTTCAGCAATAGTGGTAGCGTTCAGTAAACCCACACCCAGAAGCCGTGGCAGAATATTAATAAAATATACTAAAAGGTATTCGCATAAATCTCTCCTAAGTCATACATAATTAGAAGCTCCCAGCGTTTGGGAGCGTTCATCAGAAGCTAATTCTTTCCCGGAACATTACATAATTAACGCCCAGCGTGCGGCTATAAAACCGAACGGATTTTTGAAGTTAATATAAAAGAATCACTTCACAATGGAGAGTAGTAAAGAAGAAAATGTAAGCCTGGAAAGATCATCCGACTCCGGAGGAGAGAATCATAAGAGGAGAAGCAGCAGGATAAGGAAACGGAAAGAGGCAAAGATGACTGAGACTACTAAACAAGAAGCAGCAGATTCTGAAACAACAAAGGAAAAAGAAACCGCTAGCATTGTCTTATTAATGCAAATAATGAAGGAGAACGTCAGCATGCAAGACCAAAGATTTAACAGCATGGAGCAGAATTTCAGTAAGCAAAACCAGAAATTTAGCGAAAACTTCAATGGTCTAAAGCAAGGTTTCAGCGAAATAAAAAAAAAATAATACTCAAGAAAGGAAAATAGACCAAAGGTTTATTAAACTAAAAGAACAAGTCGAAGACTACCAACAAGAATTCCAAGATAACTTTAATAAAATCCAAACACGAGTAAATGCAGTAAATGAAAAACTTAATATTCATGGATGAAAGATTTAACACTATGGAAAAAAAAACTTTAGGTGAAAATTAGAAAGTATAGAAATGAAGAAAAATGGAAGAGAAAAACAACATCGGCAAGACAAAGTAGCAACATATCAAATAAAAAATCAACGCGAAACAATTCCAAAATCATATTACCATTCGGAAGATGAAGACAGCATAACAAAAATGCCAAAAAGAAGGCAATCTTTAAACTTTGCACAAAAGCTAGTGCAAGATCTGGGAAGGGGAAGATCTACACAAAAGGTAAAAATAAAAAACATCAAGCATGTGCCCAAGTGGAAAGGAAATGTTCAAGGTAAGTCCAACGAAGTATCTAGAAGAGCTCACATACTTCTTGAAAACACTTGGAGCAGCAAAGGAAGAATTCAACTACACCCTCAGCAGAGCCATGGTTAAGAGTGCAGAAGGATGGTTCCATCTGATAAGAAAACATATTAGCTGTTACCGAGACTTTTGTTTGTCAAAAAATATGCTAACCGGAAAAGTATAAAAAGCAAAAAAAGTATGTAATATAAAACGGAACTGGTCAAAAAAAAAAAATATGAAACAAAAAATAGCCAATTTTATCACAAAGCTCACCCGAATCGACGCAAACAACAAAGTTGAGGAACTTCTACAAAAAGCCGTAAATATTCTTCCATACGATCTACAGAGGTTACTAACATGCACCAATATTAAACATACTGAAGAGTTATTCAAATTCCTTGAAAAACAAGATGGTCTTAAAAAAATGAATTTAGACAGAATGATACAAATAACGGAAATAGTAATACCAACAACCAAGGTAGGAAGGACGAAACGTAATAACGAAATAAATAAGTTCAATGGAAACCAAAACAGAGGCAAGGATTGGAATAAAAAGGATCCAAATTATAACAGAAGGGAAGACAAAGAACATTCAGGTAGAAACAGAAGTAATAATCAAGTAAATTTATGTTTAAAAAATAATAAAGAAGATACTTCGTTAGTAAATACAAAAAACAAAACAAACAAAAAATGAACAAAAAATCACATTGTTGCCACTGTAAAGGCTCAAACCAAAGTCCTTTGCAAGACACTAAAGTTTCAAACCAAAGTCCTTTGCAAGACACTGTAATGACAGTGGATAAAAAGGAGGATGTTCGGACCGTGCATGGCGCATTTACAGCCTTTGAATACGCCAATGCTGCTGGACCGGGAAGCAAGTTACCCTTAATAGAAATAAAAATTAATGAAATACCAACAATTGCCTTATGCGATTCCGGAGCAACATGTTCTATAATGAAGAAGTCATTTTTCAATAAATTCAAAACTAAATATCCAGCAGCAAAATTAGATAAAATCCGTACAGAGAGAATAAATTTAAAAACAATTGGAGAATATGAAGTCAAAATCAAAGGTCAAATATGTGTCAATGTGCAACTGACGGATGAAGAAGAACTCCAAATAAATATGTTGGTAGTAAAAATTTTGTTCTTATAACATCCTTTTAAAATTTAATTTCCTAAGTGCACTACAGAGCATAGAAATAGACTGTGTTAACAACCAAATAATAATAACCAATGAGGGGAGAAAGTTCAAATACCAACGACTTTCAAGTAATGAAGACAGGAAATCACAATCCGTACCTGAAATCCCTCTCACCAATAAGAAAAAGCTTGAAGAGCGAGTCCCAAACATCTATCGTGCCTTTATGATGTCAAGACCTGAAGAAACTCATTCAGATGAACCAGATGATTCAGTTAAGATAAACAAAAATAGACCAGATGAACTCATAAACAGTCAAGAGAAAATAATGACCGAGGAAACTGAAAATTCTGGGGGATTACGAAGAAGTAAAAAGAAATAATGCTTGAATAGATAAATTCATAGTAAGACTCAACAAAGCTAATAAAGCAAAAGAAGAAATAAGAAGTGAAAAAAAGAAAGAAATGTAAAATTAAGAAAAATAAAACCATTCCGGAAGAAGGAACAATGACAAGGTGTTATGCAATCGTTTCACAAAACAGGGATGAGGAACAAGGAGAACAAGAAGGTGTAAAATGAAAGAGGGTAATTTAGAAGAGGATGAATGTAACTTAGGAAGTCGCAAGCACGAGAATCTGGAATGTAACAAATAGCCAGAAATTAATAAGAAGAAGTTTACAAAGAAACCATCGTTAGAAGAAGCCGACGACGAAGCTTGTATAGACTACTATTTTCCCTAAATAGAATTTAAGAGAAAGAAGAAAATTGTACCATTTCCTGAGAGAAGGGAACAAGAAAGAGGATACCACAGGTAACCTAGTAAGAAAAAAAACAAAACAAAAAAACTGGACAAACTCATGAAAATAGTCAAAACAGGGAATGGTTAACTTAAGACAATAGAAAATGTGGACTGACCAAGACGCTTAGGGGATATGACCTAAAGGATAGATACAAATTCGTTGGCCTAAGACGTATAGCGAATAGTGTTCAACAACTCCTAACAAAAATGTAAAAAGAAGACAGTTCTACCAAAAAGGCTACTCTAGGTTAATCCGAATGAACAAAAATATGTGAATCATGTGTAGTTTACCTGAAGTGGCACAAAACACATTATCCAAAGAGATCCACCCTTATATGGGAAGTACATTCTAGTTATCCCACAAATTGTAAGATAGTTCCTGATAATCAACAAATAATTAAGAGGGAATAATAGTAAATCCGAATTTTCAAGAAGGATGGTATTTTAATCCAGACCAGGAGTTTAGAGTCAACGGCTGCAGTCAACCTGCTGCAGCATACAGCGGCAGTAGTCCCTTCGGCGGCAAAAATGCAGCAAAGTGCCATCACTCACCCCCGAAGCAGAAAAAGATTTTCTGGAAACGCTTAAGAAAATGATCAAAAACAAGTGTAGTAATTTAAGAAGTGATAAAATATTATTAATAAATGTTTAACAAAAAGTGAAATAGAAATCATTTATAGTATTAAGTGATAATAAAAACAGCAAGTGAAATGAAGATAGTAAAATAATAATACCAGCTAAACTATGTATAAATAGAGAAAAGTTTAGAGAAAGTTTCGAAAACTTTCAGATCCAAAAATTTTCTTTCAGGGAGGGGCATAATGTAACGTCTTTTATGTTCCATATAAATTCAGTGTTTTCGTCATCTCATTTTACAAAATATTTATCGCTGTTACTCATTAAGAAAGAGATCAAATTTGGAAACAATTGCCCGACAATTCTTCTTATGAATGTTTGCATTGTAGATCCTCACCGTGTGGTGAATGGAATATACTCATTTACAATTCTGTGGCACCGTGCATGAAAACCCATAACCCTCACTGGAGCTTCTGAGAAAAGCAAGTGTTTTGGGACGGACATCCATTAGGATAACATTGTCTGCTCTGATTTGTCATCTCTGTTTCTCGGACGTACAATAATTGCTTACACAAGTACCACAATTTGAGAGATAACGTATGACATGTTAGCATTGCATTCGTGAAATTATATATACACTTTTTTTTTTAATTGGAGGATTACGATTTCATGCCCGGTGCCGTAGAATTGATTTAATTAAAAAGGACCATATGACTATAGCCAGTTACCGTAGCTCAGTTGCTAGAGCGCTGGCTCAGCAAAAGGAAGGTTCTGGAAACCATTCCAGCGGCCGCCTATCGTAACTGAAGTTTTCCAGAGTTTTCCTTTGTCACTTAAGAGGCAAGTGCCGGGATAGTACCTACAAAAACTAAGCACTGAACGCACTGTGCGAAATCGTGGGTGATTGGGGAGATTTTTCCCATCAATAATCTGTCTATTATTTTCCCATCCACTAAAATCTTCCCGGGACAAAAAGATTACATAATAAAATTTAGGAAAAATACATCATACCAAATAATTTGATGTATTGGCTACAAGTTCGATTGTGATTTGCTAAACCCACACAATTTGCATTTTTGGAGATGTAATTTGTGACGATTCTGTGCTCTGTTTGCACTCCTCTGACTCCGAAACAACTCCAGTATCTGGTTCCGAAATTCCTTGAAAAGAACATTATTCTTATTTTGAAGTCCAATACCCGGTGGTACATGTTATATTCTTAACATCCCTATTTTTTCATCTTAACATATATATTGAGAGGTCCTGGGTTTGATTCCCGGCTCTGCCAAGGATTTTTACCAAGGCGTGTAGGTCCGAAACGGTGCCCATCCAGTATCGTGATGCAACTGGGGAGCTGCCATGAACAAAAGATAGTGGTGACCACAGTGAGAGCTTTGGCACTCCTCTCCCCACCCGTCTGGTCAGCGTGGGAGTAGTAGATCAAACTCCTCCCACGGGAGAGGTCTCATGCGGTAGTGGATCGAATATGACTGTGTGTGTGTTTATAACCTTCCTCTCACCATTTCTTAACCGTTTCGTATTCAGCCTGGACAACTAACTTCCAACATTCTCTCCCCCAACCCTTTCTCGACCTGAGCCTGAGATGACGAAAGGGAAAAGAAAGTTCAATACTATAAAAATTTACATGAGAAAGGTTCTGTACTATGTTGTGGTTGACACGCTGAATTACATTATTGACAATCAAATGTCTATATTTAGACCTGGATTTTAAATATATTGCGTTTTGCTTCTATCTTGCCTACATCTTATCAATGAAAATACATGTCCATCATTCATTTTCATTTCATCAATGTCCTTTTCTTTATTAACGAAACTTTCCTATAAGCTTCGATGCTAATGACCATGACCTTTACACTTTCTTGCCCCAAATATGGCGTGCTACGGAACGTTCAATTTGAGAGTAGTTTCACACGTTCCTCGCTACGTGATACTAGGGGCTTGCAAGGAAGTTAGCGTATTATACCATAGAGTTATGATAAATAGAGGAAAGATAGAAGACGTCACATGAAGTCAAATTACGGTTCAACGGATTGTATGGCCTCATTAGAGTCCCTCTATACCGAGTACTGTGGGGACTGCCTTTTTGAAATGCTCATTTCTGTTGTGTGACTACAATATGGGCTTAAATGTTACTTTTTAATAAATGTTATAACAGTGACAATTATATGAAATAACAACTGAAAATAACAGTATAAATATCTCTTTAGAACTGGAATTTATTGATTCACAGCTACCAAGAAACAGAATAAAGCACCATTTTAGGTTAATCCCCTGTAGCTAGTTATGTGTGCAGTAGTAAATGTTAAACAGATATACAATGACCTTATATACGTGCGTAAGGCGTATACGAGCAAGAGTCACGAACTGTTAAGACTTGGTAAGGTATAAAAAGGTAAAGTTATAGTCTCAGCGATGCATACGCGCAGTGACCGGCGCATGGGGTATGTGGAGGTAGCGTTCCACATATTCTCGATCTGTAGCACGAGCTGAGATGGAGTGGTCAGCCCACGCTCGACCACCTTTACCTTCCCAAGGTGTCCTATCAAAGATACTCTGATACTCACTTTGATAGGAGGCTGAGTTCACCTCAGAGCGCCATGCATGGGAACACTGCATAAAAAGTCTCCAGTGTCCTGACCGGATTTGAACAAATAATTCTTATTATAACTAGGGGATGGGAGGATTTCGCCCACCGATAATCTGCTATTATTTACCGAGCCGCCTTAGCTCAGTTGTAGAGCGTTGGCTTTCGAGAGTTGTTGGTTCGATCGCAGCGGCAACCGTCGTTACTGAGGTTTTCCCTCAGTCATATCGAATGCTGTAAATAAAAAAATCGTTCGTTTTTTCTGAATTAATTTTTTCAAGGCAGCACTTTGTAATAATGCTAACGTCTCTTTAAGCAAGAATTACTTTTATATAGGTAATTAAGAAAAAATACAACATAAAGTAAATCCTGGATAATGTGAGATTTCAAATATTTTTGGTATGTGTGAGATATTCCGGGTTTCCCATTTCTCAGTCTTGCCAACTTTTAAAAAAAAACATTAAAAAAATTCTTCCGTACCGTATCTGCCCCAAACTTAGCTTAAACATCATTCAACCAATATAAAAAAAGTTTTGGGTGTCTCCGACATAAAGTACCCAGTTGTCAGTGTTGCCACCCTATTTTAAAATTCAATTTTTCAAATGGCCTCCATGCTGTTACGTGCCGATAGCTTTCACTATACTTTTAAAAAAGCGCGGGATATAATTTGAAATAATAAATCTCGGAACTCTATTGCAACAGACTCATTAGAAGAAACATGTATGTAGTTGTTAGTTTGCAAGAGTATTCATTATGGACTTATGCAACTCTGTTTGTTACATTGATTTTCACAGTATGGGACGAGGCTTGGAGCCCGAAGCATAAGGGAGAAATGCCTCCGAATTTTTATAGTGAAACTTAATGTACTAATAAACGCATATATATATATATCAGCACTTGAATAGAAGCAGATTACTTCCTGGAATTTCGAGCTATAAATAATTTATATTTGCTGATGGTAGTTACGATAAAAAATAGATATCTTCCTTGAATAATACCGTAATTAGAAATTGACGTACTGTATACGGTATGAGAGCATATTTCGGTAAGAATTCATAGTTTTTCAGTTTACAGTAAAGATGTGTTCAACGTTGTACTTACCTCTAGGAACTTTAACTCTTCCCATAATTCAAAATATTTCTTCAGTTTCCTGAAGGTATTTTATTACAACCTATTTCGAATAGCTTCAATCCATATGTCCTTAGTTAATTCCTTATGTTTGTCAGGGAAAATATAGGAAGCATAGGAATATGACAATGAATACATAAATAATTCCACCATTTGCCTCGTAAGGTTGCAGGAAAACAAAGCGATAGTAAATTGGTGTGAATGTGTAAGGAATTTAACTCCAATCCTGTTGATTACATCGATTATCTGCAGCGTAAAGCATTACATACTTACTGTGTAAAAAAACGACATTTTGAAAATGAAAACATGAAAAAGAACTGTGTTTTTTATTTAAAAAAGTTCACAGAAAAAACGTTTCTTTACAACACTAGTCATGCAAGGCAATGCAACATAGCCCTTCCTGACACCTTCTCGACTCCTTTCCCCCTTCCTTATCCCGGCCTTACCCTTAGATTCCTAAAGGCTATAAACAAAATTGAAATTGGCAAGTTAATTATTGCCTGACTGGAAAACATTTTGATTTTTTTGTAGAAATTAAATTATTTCATCCTTATATTTAATGGAAACGAATAAAAAAGCAATAAAAACAGTCACTACCAAAAATGGTTCTGTTAATACAACACCTTTCGGTGTCCTAGGGTGACTACCACTTTTTGTGTTAAATCTGCACAACAAACGTGTTGATTTCGGTGATTCAAGACTCTGATTGAGCTAGTATTAAAACCTCCATTCAACCTCTATTGTGTTGAATCAGAATAACTACACATCCATCATGCTGAATCAACAATATCAACACAGTTTGCTGTATTGATTTAATGTAAAAGAAAAGTGGTGGTCGCCTGGGACAGTGAAAAGTGTTCAATTAACAGATCATTCTTTTACACTGTAGTCTCCGCTTAAAGATTCATAAACTAAAAAATCGCAGGATACCTTGTGAAAATTCTCATACTACAGCACTTTGTGTAAGTAACCGAGTATTTGGTAACATATTTCCGGAGTTCTAAAAGAGCATTTACAGATTGTATAGTGTCTTTTTGAAAAGGCAGAAGCCATCTTAAGCAGAGGGCCATCTTAAGAATAGTGGAGTAAAGTGACAATAAACAAGTTACAAGATACTAAAAACAGTAACTCTATTTTTAAAATGATTTGTTATGGTAAAAGGTTGGCGGCTCTGCGGAAGTGAATAGTGCGAGAGTGCGACGAGACGTGTGCTACAGATATACACTACACCAAGTTACCACGCGCATATTATCGTCTGGAGTCTCGCTCGTATGGCGTTAGCCGCAGTCAAGAGAGCAAGAGGATAACACATACGAACACAAGCTGTACCCATGCGTTTAACACACGGAAGGAACATTGGCAAAATGATTTGCAATTAGATTTTG
>JAGDQP010009826.1:41217-57694 GCA_022664845.1 Lepisma saccharinum | reverse complement strand
TTTTGTTCAAACTTCGGTTTTTAGTGTTTTTGTTCAAACTTCGGTTTCTGGTAATTCTGTTCAGACTTCGGTTTCCGGTAATTCTGTTCAGACTTCGGTTTCCGGTGATTCTATTCAGACTCCGATGTTTGATAAAAAAAACGAAGTTTAAAGAAAAACCGAAAACCGGGCTTTGAAGATAAACAGACGTTTGGTAAAACAAAAACAAGGTTTTGAGATAAGGCCAGTGTTTGATAGAAAAACCGGTAACTGAAGTATAATTAAAAACCTGTTTCGTTTTTTAAAAATCGAAAAACCGGTTTTTGTGCCCATCACTAGCTACTACTAGCTTGTTTCCCCTCAGAACCGCCAACTTTTCGGACGGTTTTATTTATTAATGCAGATTTTTACTCTGCCTTTTGACCTGATGAAGCTAAAAAATGAGTTGACGAAACTCCTAGTGGTTGCAATCGTCATATTATTATGTGATTTAATGACAGCGAGGATGGAGTGCCAAGTTGAAGGTAACTTCAAAGTTGGTCCCGGCCACGTAAATTTACATTTGATCAGAAGTAAGGTTGAGAACTGGACTTTATTACAGCCAAGATTAAAATTTTCTGGAGACACGTAATGAATGGGCTTAATATGTGTATTAACACTATCAATTATGTATGAACACTATAAATGAGTTCTAGCAAATAAACGAACAAATCCGGTAACCTAGACAGGCCCATTGTGGCCAGTTATAATTCCCCTACCAAACTTTTATCGCTTTTGTTAACCCCTTCTTTCAACCACACGTTCTAGCGCTGCTTGCTTACATACATGATACCTACAATTTCCTAGAAATAATCCGTAATTACTGTCTCTCCCTTCCGACATAGTGCTTGTAACTATAGATATTACTTACTTCCACACAAACATTGCTCATGTATGTGGTCTTGCAGATTCAGAATTACTCCTCAACAAAAGACCTAAAACTCATATTTTAATTACAGCTTTCCTTCTAAATCTAGCCTGTAACAATTTCACTTTCGACAACAATACATTACCTTGAGTCACAGCCATAAGTACGAGAATAACGCTTCTTATTACCTGATAGTGGGGTTTCCTACAAACCGAACATCTGGCTCCACTAATTTGGATCCGCCTCTTGAGTGGCATTTTCATTCTATGGCCAGATGATGAAGCTACCCTCAATACGTCCTTAGAATAGCTAAACCAGGTTCACTTTGTCCATCTCAATGTTCCCATCCTTACCACATCAAAAAAGCTACCCCCTTTTCCCTTTCCCTCTGAGGACAACGCCCAAATTCCATCACCTCCGCAACCAAAACCTACAACCAATGCCTCCAGGAGTCTACCCTTAACTTCGTAACCAAACAGATCTCACGTGCGACCACGCACACAAAACGTACTCGCACTCCCAACACGTCGGCCTTAATCCTTCAATTTCATCCGAAACTAATCAAGATCAAATTAATTCTGCATTCCCCTTCCAAAAACTCCAATCTGATTCCGATACATACCAGATCAGTTCTTGCCACCAAGGCGAGATTATTTGTTTCAGTTCTCTCCCAATGGTAGTCTGCACTAACCCTTCTTCCAAATTGGCTTCTCTTCCCGTCCGCAAATGTAACAACGATAGATGTAAAACCTGTCCCATTCTTATTACATCTCCAACTAAATATGCACATTATTTGCCACTTCACTACATCTCAAAGGAACCTGTTAAACCTCAAATATCACCACACCCTAACCTGTACAATCTGCCCAGCATTCTATGAGGGGGAAACCGACAATCCCTTAAACTTTTGTGTCAATAATTACAGACACATTTTCGTCACCAGCAGACCCGATTCTCCGGTTTCTACACACGTAACTGCACAATATTAACTTCGATGTATGTTTCCGCATAGTGATAATTCATGTCCTATCCGCCACCACAAACATCCTCATGCATTCTCTGGGAAGAAGGCTTCATTCAGGACTTGCGAACAAAACTGAAAACCGGTCTAAATATGCAATAGTCACTTTTCTTTGTTTTTCTTACCTTGGTAAACAACCCCCTTTCCCCTCCGCCCCTGACATATTTTCTTCCTAGCGCTTATTCACTTTCATTTCTTTTCCTTTTAATATCAGTTCGCTGTATTTTCTACATATTTCCGTTTATTCTCTGTTTACGTTTCCTACGCTGGCTTCCACTTTTTTCTGGCTCCGTTTCCTATACTGACTCCCAATTTCCTTACGGCGTTTCCAACACTGACTCACTTTTTCTGATTGTAGGTTTTGATTGATTTCTGACTCAATTTTCAACATAAAAAATCCGTACCAAATCTTACCTTCAGCAGTACTTGCGCAGTACAAAAAGTTCGCTAATCGTTCGAAATATCTAATAACATATTATAGTGTGAAGTATGAAGCTGTGCACGTAATTTCCCTCAGTACTGTATTCCTTTCCTCTCTATTCCAATTTCACTTATTGTACAGTGTTCCATAACTCCTGTCTTCTTTTCTTTCCAATATTAGGATAGAAAGGATCAACGTTTTTCGCTGTAATTTTGCAAGCACGTGAGAGAGGTATGTACAAATTGAATAAAGCTAAGTGCGTGAATATTCGACAAACGTTTCGTAGTTTCCCGAAACAAAAACTCCACAAGTGATATTTTTCTTATGTTAATGCTTACAGTTATGCCCGAATACTAATGCTTACATACACAGTAATCTAGAACACTACAACGTAACGAGCATCTGTAGTGACACGATAAATGTACAAAATAATTTGGTTCATGCTAACAAAGTTACTTTTGTGAATATTTTTGGCTTTCTTAACTTATTGAAAATACCTACTTCGAAGTGCATATATCACAGAGATAATATGTGTAATGTCAACTAGGTGTGGAATGATACGCTGTATAATTAGCTATTTCGAAAATACCTTTTTGATATAAGCAAGCTCTTACCCTGGTTTCATTTCGGATTGTCTTCTTACAGCACTATATCTTGTAGCTATAGTAACAGCCTTACTCAAATACTGGGCCATATCTTGCACAATGACTACTCGAACGAACATCATTGTTCCATACGTTAATTTGCTACTTGGTGCTTTCACATAGGTACCATCCTGAAAGATTACGAGAAGTTTTCAGAATGATAATATTGAGAAAACAAAAATGTTACTCAACGTTTCATGCTTCCTAACTCTAATTAAAACAGTCTTTGAATAGCTTCTGTTGATATATATGGTCACTAACCTGAAAATCAGGAACAAGAATATGCAGGGAAGCATCAATATCATGTAAACAACGTAAAAAAAAAAACAACAAACAAAAAAAACAAAAAAAAAAAAAAAACAAACAAACCGAACCACTTATTTATGCGTTTTTTACTGTTCGGAACTTACAGCATGACAACCATGAACCTCAGCTACTCAGGTCTTGAACAAAACATCGGTAAGATGAGAGCCATGTTGTATAGAAAACTCCCCCAGTCTCTGGACGAAGTTTTCACATGCGCTGTTTGAGAAATAACAGCGATCTCCATGATGATGATCTTCACCCCCTGTATGGTTCCAGGCTTCTGGAGGAAGACTTTGGCCCTTAAGTAACCTCACAAGAAATAAAAACAGACTGACAGGTAATGAGAACGATCAGATCAGGGTACATCTCTGAGATGATACACACGGGAAACAACTCCTGAAGAACAAACATTGAAGAAGGCGCTGAGAAGCTTTATCCACAACCAAGGTCAAATGTGAATGTTTCGCATTAAATCGTATTCTTTACTGAAGTTCTATCCATATTTTTCATGCTCCTCCATTGCTTTTTCTTTTGACAACCGTTTGCAAATGGGTCGATATTTATGCCCACCTGCACATCTCGATTACTACTGAATCAATTGTAACACACTGAAGTACTTTATTTATATTACTAACAAACCAGTACTTGGTGATTACTCAATGAATTATGTATGGTAAGAAACTAACGTCTCGCTGTGTTGTAATGAAAATTTGTAGCAGCTTCCTCGGAGTATTAAAACAGTACACACTTGTATCAATGGGGAAGGTGGGGGTGGGGGATTACAAGTACAAAAGCTGAATAGATTTTATTTATAGATTTTAGGCACTTATGGCTTAGAGCGAAAAATAGTAGAAGTTAAGAGACTCTACAATAGTGTTAAGAAAGAAACATGTTTATATTTTAAATAATGTTGCTAGTCTAGGATGAGTTTCTACAGAGAATGCAAGACAATACGTAGATGTATGAACCTTGTTTTGTTTTTACTGAAGGAGGTAAATTCTCGTAGAGGTAACCCATTTATGAGCGCATTGAACATTAGGATTTCGATACTATGTAGTCTGTAAATTAAAAAAAAAAAAGAAATTAAATTATTTCTATTCATTAAAATTCCTACCGTTTATTTTATTTTATTTAAGATGCTACTATGTGTGCTCAGTGATTTTTCTAAAAAAACAAACAGAAAAAAACGCATGATTCCTTTAAGTATTTTTTTAATGTATTTTTCCATTACGCGAAATTTGTATCACTTTCATGCTTCTTAACTTTAATTTGCAGATTTTGTAATCCCAGTAATCTTTTCTTTCCACGCGCCTGCTACTTCACAAACATACGTGAAAACTGCAATTAATTCAAAACATGACCTTGGAATGCACGGGTGATTTTTCGACATTCCTAGGTGGACATAACGCAGATATTATGGGTTATATCTATAATTATCTAAAAAATTACCACGTTTGACCTCTTAAAACAACGTTCACACAGTTAAGTATTGTCACCAGAAACTTGTTGAACTCACGATACTAAATACAAAACAAAAATAACAAGACCGAGATAACAGACTTTCCTTTCAAAAAGATATACAGGAAACCCTCGTATAGTTACCGAATAGATTAGATATTTGAAATAAATAAATAAAATAAAATAAAATAAAATAGGGACAATACTACTTTTGGTGAAGTTACTTCACCTGCTTACCTGCTAGTTCCATAATGAAATCGTTGTATGGATTAATATTAACTCAAGGCTTTCGATTTCGAGCCCACTCTGGGTTCCTTTTCAAGGAACAAGGTTTTGGTGTGAATAAAAGGTAAAATGAATGGATACAGCTAAAACTTACTAATCTGTTTACATTTCAGCATCGTCTACTCCGCGTTACCACTGTATGAGGCGATAAGTCAAGTGATGTGGATCCAGTGTTGCCAGTTTGTGAAGGAGGAAAATCAACGATGTTTTGGTTATTTCTCATACTTATGCTCAGAAAAAATTCGCATGTCTCTATTTCCAGTTTTTGAAAAATAACTTATTTCTCCATGTATACGGACATTCGTTCGACTGTTCTACATAAAAAGACCCTAAAAACGAATGAATCCTGAAAAATTGTCAGAAAAATATAAATAATTATGAAATTGAAGAAAAAAAAAACAGAAATATGAAGAAATCGTCGAAAAATTTCTAATTCCAAAATCAGAAACTTGGCAACACAGGGGAATACAAAGGAAACAAAGTTATCTTCTCTCCGCTCGCCGAAACAGTACACGTGTTAGTATTACTTGAAACAGAATAAAGACAAATGTACATTCAAATAAAACATTATACAAATAGAAGTTACAGGTATAGCATAGCATAATCATGTGACACATTACTGTATTGTCCGAAAAGGCGCAAAGAAACATATTCTCTTTTAACTTTCGAAGTGAACACTTTCATTCAACGATGCATCAATAAATGCTTATCATAGTGTTGGATTCCATCACACTTGGTGGTGTAATGGTTACGCTTGACACTTGTGGATTAAAGGGTCATCAGTTCGAGCCTTCACCCAGCCCTGATTATTTTTTTTTCAATTTCCATTGCTGAACAACGTGATTAGTTTCTGTAGTTGGCGAATATTTTTCGTTGTATTTTCTCTCTTTTGGTAGAATGGCGTTTTTACGTTACGAGTAGACACTCGAAAAAGGGTAAGTGTTATGTTTTAAATTAGAAAAAACAGTAAGATATTATATCAAAACAGTATAGAGTGTCAGAAATACGTTGCCCTAACCCCGAAAACAAACTAAGTTACTCTCACGACTTACTCGATGTTACAATCACTTTTTTATTTGTCAATTAATGATCGGAATTCCCATTCACTGAGAATATTTCTCATTCATTGAGTGTATGTGCAGCTCACTCTAGAACTAAAAACTGTGACCTTCCAATAACGAAAAAGAAATTACTCGGTGGTTTTCGACGATTATTGCCGATAACTGCATTTCTCTGAAATATTGCGGCATATCTCAAGGAACTTTCCCGAATTTTTTAAAAGAGAGAACAATATTAGCTGCTACAGTTTTAAGTTTAATTAGATTAATTATAAATATACATTCACCACTAACTAATGAGAAGTTTGGCAGAGGAATTTCCAGAATATTACAGTTGTTCTTATCCGTTACAGACAGAAATAAAGGAATATTTCCGTCCCTTTCACCGAGAATTATAAATGCAGCTGCACTGATCTTGGTCTTTCACAATACGAAAACGCAATTATAAGTAATTAGAAGGGCACTTGTAAAATCTCCCGACTTAAATCCATCGGCAGATCTCCGGGGACATATGGAGTCCAATAGGGTGATTAGGATGCACTACTCTCCCACCAACGTTCTTTGTGACTTTCCATTTAATAGAGATGACTTACATTACTTCAAGATCTCTTTTGACACCTTGTGAAATCCATGCTGAGGCTAAAAGCTACAGTAATCAAGGCAAAAAGGGGTCCTACATCCTACTACGAGGATGTGGCAGTTAACCTGGCACTTCAATGTATAGTTTTTCTTTTTTATTATTTTTTTAAAGAAATTTTCTATTAAATTTTACAAAGTGAAATACTTCTTTTAAAAGAAACTATTTTAAATTCGTGATAGTTTAGGTTAGCTTGTAAAGAAATTTAAATTTTAAACAAAACACTGCGACGACATTGTGAAGTTCTCTAGGTGGGTAACGCATTCGAGTAAATTAAGAGCTTTTAGAATCTAACTCGGAGAGCACAAAGACTGCTACAATGGAAAGCGTATATTTCTATATATTTTCTGAAAGGAATCAGTGAGTGAAATAGTCGAATATCGAATTTAACTTTGCATTTTCAACTTCTGTGGAATGAGAAAAGGAAAAAGCTGAATAACTTTGATATTATGGCAATGGTACAGAAAACTGTCTGAATTAAAGGCTAGCCCTTGTGGCTGAGGGGTTATAAGAACGTGATTATCGTACTTTTGATGGCCACGTGCATGGGTTCGAATCCACGACCTACCACAACTTTATTATTTTTTTCCCCGCAACGTCCGAACGTTCAATTTTAGTTCTCAACCAACTCCAAAGAACTTGATCTTGCCTAATATAGAATCCAATGGCGAACGTTTGTTACTGCGGCGATGATAAACTTTGGTAAGCTTTATATTTATATGGGCCAGTCTGGTTACTTTGGACTTCGGCCCGTCACGATTCGCCCTTTAGCTATTAAAAACCACACCCATGCCCCTGCCGGGACTCGAACCCGGGTTCTTTGAGTCGCTGGCCTACCGCCGTAGACCACACGGCTACCTGGCGGGCAGTGCGGCGATAAACTTGAACATTTTATGGCATGAGAGATGTCTTAACGTCTGAACTAAACTTTGACGTATCTTTACTCGCAACTCGCTGAATAGTGCGCCGTAGTATTTTCTTATATTGTTACCTGAAGGGTACACTACTAACACACGATGTGTGGTCCAAAACTAAAATTCCCAGACCATGCAAACTCCTTGTTAGTAAACAAAGCGGATTCTGAGTTTTAGAATGTATTTATTACTCTATACGAAGAAATCCTTTAATGTTATATTAATAATCGTTTATAAACATATTAACTTTCAATTAAGTAAATCCAATGCGGAGGTGAGAATATTGGAAACTAATCTCGGTATGAAAATTACGCTCTATTCAAACACATCGTTTTCAGCACATATTTTTCATTTCGGTAGAAAACACTATCAGAAATTCTTCTGAAATTAAAATTCGCGATGTTGGATTTATTGTTTCATGTCTTCATATAACCTAGGACACAGTTTGGATCAAGATCAACACCAGCTCATTTGCTAAAAATCGCTCAAGCAGTTTAGGTTCTACGAGGTAACAAACTTACGTAAATACATAAATAGCCTGTGAAAATTTCTTCTATGTTGTTAATTTCGGCCATGTTGTGTTTATTATTTCATGACTTCATATAGCCTAGAGCACATTCTGAATCAAGACGAATTCAACGATACCTCATTTGTTAATATCGTTCAAGTAGTTTAGGCTTTACGAAATAACAAACTTACATACATACATAGCAGGTGAAAATCCACCATGTTGGATTTCATAGCTTCATATAACCTAAGATACAGTATGGATCAAGGCAAATCCAACGACACATCATTTGCTAAAATCGCTCAAGTAGTTTAGGCTCTACGAGGTAACAAACTTACAGACACACAGTCTGTCAAAATCCGTCATTTTGTTAATTTCCGCCATGTTGGAGTTACAAATAGAGTTACAGCGGTAGACTCCGTTCCATCGTTTTCAGCACTCATTTTTCATCTAGAAACTGTTGTCAGAAATTCTATTGCAGTTTATTCTAGGTTCACCTAAAAATTGAGCTAACTTGACTGGACTATATCTCCAACTTCCACTTATTATTGTAAGTGACTTTACATATGTATAACCAAACGCAACCCATCCCCTTACTTAAAGGAAATACTAGGGATGCCAAAATTGGCAATACTAGTAGTGGTTTATGAAAGCATCTTGCAGAAACTGGCCACTTACATACTGAATCACGGTTAATACGCAATTCTTCAAACAAAACAGGAAATAATATTAATAATAATTTAAAGTTTCTTTATTTTTTCCAAATTTTATTTTGGACACTTAATAATGATTGTATTATTTTTTTTCCAAGAAGAAGTACTCATGCTCAGAAAAGAATTTGCGTGTCTTTATTTCGCGTTTTTGAAAAATAACTTAATTCTCCATGCATACAGACATGCGTTGGATTGCTCTACATCAAGGTTCCGCAAACTGTGGTCCGCGGGGTCTTCTGGGTCTAGATTAAGTATTAGTTAAAAAAAAAGATTAAAATATCTAGTTCAAGAGAATTGTGTATCACACAGTACAGTTGAAAATCAAAAAGAGTAATTTCTTCTGGACCCATAAGAATACAATGACTATTCAAAACTCGAATTTTAATTTCAGAAGAATTTCTGATAGTGTTTTCTACGAAATGAAAAATATGTGCTGAAAACGATGTGTTTGAATAGTGCGTAATTTTCATACCGAGATTAGTTTCCAATATTCTCACCTCCGCATTGGATTTACTTAATAGAAAGTTAATATGTTTATAAACATTATTAATATAACATTAAAGGATTTCTTCGTATGCTACTTCAATAACCAGAGTAATAAATACATTCTAAAACTCAGAATCCGCTTTGTTTACTAACAAGGAGTTTGCACGGTCTGGGAATTTTAGTTTTGGACCACACATCGTGTGTTAGTAGTGTACCCTTCAGGTAACAATATAAGAAAATACTACGGCGCACTATTCAGCGAGTTGCGAGTAAAGATACGTCAAAGTTTAGTTCAGACGTTAAGACATCTCTCATGCCATAAAATGTTCAAGTTTATCGCCGCACTGCCCGCCAGGTAGCCGTGTGGTCTACGGCGGTAGGCCAGCGACTCAAAGAACCCGGGTTCGAGTCCCGGCAGGGGCATGGGTGTGGTTTTTAATAGCTAAAGGGCGAATCGTGACGGGCCGAAGTCCAAAGTAACCAGACTGGCCCATATAAATATAAAGCTTACCAAAGTTTATCATCGCCGCAGTAACAAACGTTCGCCATTGGATTCTATCTTAGGCAAGATCAAGCCAGCTTTCATAATAAACACCTACTACTTGAAGATCTCTTGTACTTCTCGAAGGTCCTTCTCATATTGTCCCATGTTTACTCGCAACTGGCTGAATAATATCTCCTAGTATTTTCTTATAATATTGCATGAAGGTACACTTCTATCACATGAAATGTACCTGACTTTCTCCTCGAAGGTAGGTAGATGAAAGCAAACAAGGGGACAGTGGGGGCAAAAGTGGGCTTACGCAAAACTTTACGTAACGTCGCAAAACCTACCTCGGAGACAAGCCTACATTACGCCACAGGAGAGGGTACAAAAAAAACAAAGAAAAAAAAAACGCTATCGGACATGAAAACAAGGCGGGTCGAAGACAGAACACGCACTAGTCCAGAACAATGAGGTTTACGAAACAGATTATAGTCGCTGGGGGCTAAATTTTGTGAATACGCTGGATGGTGGAAGGGGGTAATTCGAACTTCAATTCGTTGATTTCAGTCATTGCAACGACTGACGAATGAGCGGGTGCATTGTCATGGTGAAGGAAGATCTTTTTCTTCGCCAAATGAGGTCGTTTTTCCTTCACCTCGCCACTCAAACGAATTAATAACTCTGCGTAGTATTCCGCATTGATGGTTCAACCCTTCTCATGGTAATCAATGGGGACAATACCTTTCGAATCCCACAAAAACAGTCGCCATAACCTTATTCGCTGATAAAACTGTTTTTACCTTATTTGGGGTTGGTTCACCTGCTCCAGTCCATTCTTGATTGCTGTTTACTTTCAGGAGTGTAATGGTGGACCCAAGTTTCATGAACAGTTATATACTGACGCAAAAATTTGCAGGGATTTCACTTGTACAGCGTCAAAATCTCGGTCGAAACAGTCTTCCGGCACAATTTTTGGTCGATAGTTAGAAAGCGCGGCACCCACCTAGCACAGAGTTTCTCTATGCACAAATGTTGATGTAAAATATTGCGTACACGTTCAGTTGACATTCCAGTAGTCTCTGCTATCTCACTCACTTTCAATCTGCGGTCCTCTACCACAATTTTATCAATCATTTCAGCAGTTGTCACCTCAACAGGGCGTCCTGAGCGTTGTTCATGATCAGTGCTCGGCGACCTTTTTTAAATTCAGAAACCCACTGTTTGACCGTTGAATATGATGGAGAAGAGTCCCTCATTGTTGAATCCATTTCTTCTTTGGTTTGAAGTGGTGTTAAACCTTTGATGACCGCACGCTTCTGAAATGTTTCCATTTTCACGTAAGCAACCGAGGCATCTTTATCAATAGGTTCTCAAACATACTAGCAGAGCAATCGACCTGAAAGTTATTACACAAGCTAGACAGGGATAGTACTGGCACAATACGAGTTAAAAATTAGACATACTGGCATCATCCCTGGGTCAGGCCGAAAACTTTTAACCTTACCCTCGTATTTCACCAGACGAGGCTGCTCTTAAATTTTATAAACTTTTAATACTCGGTTCCATAATTATTTACTTCATATGTGCAATTTTCGAAAGTAGCCGTTTCAGTGTAGCTTTTACAAGTCGACGGCCACGAAAGAACTGTCTGATTGGCAACAGTCAATCAGAGACGAGGATCGAATTAGAAACAAAGAGCGGAAGGGACTGTGCCTTAACCGCCTAAATCTATCAACGAAATAAATCAACGATCAGATTTTAAAATTTATTTATAAAGATTAAAAATGAAAGAAAAATTGCTGAAGAAAATAATGCATTAAAATATGCAAAGAATAATTAAGTAATAAAGTGAAGAAACAATAAGAATAAAAAAACCCGCCAATACCACAATGAGAGATATAATCTGAATGGCTCGGCTTCTTTGACATCTGCACAAATAAACACTTTGAAGTTAGCCGAAGACGAAAAATATCACCGATAGAGCACGAACAAAAAAGAAAAAGAAGACAGAAAAAAAGGGGTGAGGGTAAGATATGTTGCGACCAACCGACAATGGGTGGCTACATACACGATGTCTGGTCCAAAACTAAAATTCCCAGACCGTGCAAACTCCTTGTTAGTAAACAAAGCGGATTCTGAGTTTTAGAATGTATTTGTAACTGGTTATTGAAGTAGCATACGAAGAAATCCTTTAATGTGATATTAATAATTGTTTATAAACATATTAACTTTCTATTAAGTAAATCCATAGCGGAGGTGAGAATATTGGAAACTAATCTCGGTATGAAAAAAAAGATCCATTCAAACACACAGTTTTCAGCACGTATTTTTCATCTAGATAACACTATCAGGAATTCTTCTGAAATTAAAATTCTCCATGTTCGATTCAGTATTTCAAATCTTCATATAACCTAGAACAGTTTGGATCAAGATGAATCCTACGACACCTCATTTGTTAAAATCGCTCAAGCAATTTAGGTTCTACGAGGTAACAAACTTACATAAATTATTTCTTCTATGTTGTGTTTCTTATTTCATGACTTCATATAGCACATTCTGAATCAAGACGAATTCAACGATACCTCATTTGTTAATATCGTTCAAGTAGTTTAGGCTTTACGAGATAACAAACTTACATACATACACAGAGCCTGTCAAAATCCGCCATTTTGTTAATTTCCGCCATGTTGGAGTTATGAATAGAGTTACAGTGGTAGACTTAGTCCCATCGTTTTCAGCACTCATTTTTCATCTAGAAACCGCTGTCAGAAATATTGTTGCAGTTTGCTCTAGTGTAGTGTGCAACATCCATTTTGATAGTTTTAGAACACAAGAGTGTGAGATTAGCATCCCGCTATGAATGATCAGTGTCAATTTTGCTGCCAAAAAAGTGCAAAAACTGATGAGAAATAAACTGAAAAATCCTTTTCCCACTCGATTACGTAAAACATAAACACTCGCGTGTGTGTGTGTCGCTCAGCATCCTTCCGCTGGACCAAACACAGAGACGCCACATTGAGTGTGTGTGTGTGTTAGTGGTATTCAGTGAAGTGAACCCACACATATACATACGTTCCTTTGTCAGTCACAAGCAGGAAAGTCGTTGAAAAGCGCGGACGCGGCGCCTCTACACCCGCAAATAGAGCTTCCAATGAGAGAGCAGATACAGATTGGTTGCGAGCTAGCCACGACCTTGACAGCAACATCACTTCCAACTGGCCGGTCCGTCACGGCACGGTCGCCACACAGCCAAGCTCCGCGCTCACACACCACTTCTGTTTGCTCGGGTTAGCGCGGCATGGCCAGCAAGAAGTTTATGCTGGCGGCGGCGGCCGGATTTCCCCGCTCCCCGGGGGACCACAAAGAAGAAATATCCTCTTCACAAGAAGAAAACAACACTCGCCCAGGTGCCCCCCATCCCAAAATCCCGGATTACTTAGGAAAGAAGATTCTCCCACACGGTCCGATCCGCAAGGCTGCATGGACATCACCTATGGCTCTTTATCACAAAAGGTCCCAGAAGACTCCTTGATCCAATCCGCGCCCACCAGCGACAGCAAAACAATTGATGAAGAGGGATTTACATACCCCAAATCGAAAAAGCTAGCCAAGAAACGACCCCGGGACACGGACATTACCTCTCTCCAGGCGTTCCAAGAACAATATCAAAACCCCTTTGCTGCTCTCAGTCTCGCTGACGGTCAGAATACCACCACCAAGACAGGTCTGACCCCAGAAAAAGTAAAACCAGCGCAACCGGTGATTAAGCTCCCCCCACCCATCTATATCTATGGACTGGTTAAGAGATATGCACTCCAGCAATCCATAGCCAAATTCTGCAAAGAACCGCCTTGCATTATCAACACCAGGGATGCTATGAAAAAGTTCATCTGAAAAATACAGCATATCAGTGGCGGCTCGTGGTCAAAATGGTAAGTGAAGTGCATCCAAATAACTAATGTACCCATTCTCTATTCATCCCGAATTTCCTGGACTGACTGGTTTATCCGTAATGCCGCTTACCATATTAAATGTTGATGAATATTTGTAGAGAAATTAACTGCTAAAAGTTGGGACCCACTATAAAGGTGTAAATATAGTTGAAGATATGACAAATTTCGCCGACGACTGAGCGTGGGAACAAGAAACATGCCCATGTTAGTATACGCCCAAGAAAAATGTAGTACTCTGCTAAATTTCATTTACAAGAAGTCATTCGGCAGTGGAAAAGCTAATGATTTTGTAGAAGAATTTTCCACTTGTAGAACAGAGAATAAAGTACTAGACTGGCATAGTGTAGCTATACAGTATATTTATTGTTTATTTGCATAAAGGTCATTAACTGAGAAGAGAATACTAAATAACTTCCTAACTTAAAATTTTCAAATCTAACATTCCACCCTTTAAATGTGAAGCAGGAAGAACGGAATAAACTAAAACACCAGTTGCATGAACTATCGCAGCGTAGATATTTAAACTGATACTTTGTCCTCCTTTTCAGAATACAGAACGTTGTATTATTAATTTGTGGTTTGATACGCAAATTTCCAATGCCAATATTAGACGGATTCAAATGAATGTACAGTGCATTAGTGACGGGAACCGAACAGCCGTAACTCAGTTGATAGAGCGTCGGTTTAGCAATCGAAAGGTCTTGGGATTGTTCCCAGCGACCGCCATCCTGATTGATGTTTTTCGTAAGCCACACTAAGCAAATGCCAGGATGGTAGCTACGGAACGAAAGTTGCCTAAATGTCATCAAAAGACAAAATCAGTGATGAAAATGATATCTCGTGGAAATGCAAATGGAAAGAATAACTAGGCATATATTCTCGGTCTTGTAAATGCGGAAAAGTGATAACTTTCTCAACCCAAAAATTATTTGCATAAAGACACAACCAGCATTGAAGGACCTTTATATATGCTGAGTGCTGAAAGTTTAATATTACTATTAGAGGAAGGCAATGGGTAGAGAGAAAAAAATACGAATGAAATTAGATGATGGCCTGTTGAAAATAATATTCTTCGTGACATTTTCAGTTTCCCCTAAATTCAACTTATTTTCTGCTTCAAAATTTATTATTCGAACAATACATACACAGTGATTTTTCAGATGCAGTGCACAATTTTAGAGTAATGTTTGAAGTTTAGTTTAATTTACATTTAAGTTACTGGCATCTAAGGTCTAAGCTCGTCATACGTCTGAAGAATGGTGTCCCTTCGCGAACATTTTATTACACCTAAAGCGAGAGCCGAGCTGGCGTTCCTTAGTTTCTATCTCATTCGGAAACACCTGATTTCGAACACACCAATAGGCCATCTTGGCTGATGTTTTTCCAGTTTTCGCGCTCTCGCACCAGCTTGATGCTGGGACAGTTCCTTCCTTTCTTCTACTTTCCCCATCTTGGCCTAATGTAAACAAAACATGACTAAAGGCTATAAATAAAATTAAATTCAAATACACTCGTAACGAGATTGATACTGATTTTCAGGTGATGGTTTTGAAATCTTTAAACGAATAAAAAATCCCGTGCCTCTAGAATATTTATTCTTGCTAATAAACGTTCAAGGCAATTAGAGCGTGACCTGTTCAATTAAATTAATTGGATTTTTCCTTAAGATACAGAGACTATTAGGCCTATGTGTCAAAATAACACAAAATTACTCTGCTGCTGAAATCAGGAACTCACAAAACAATATTTATTAAGAGAAGTTATAAATGAGCTTACAAACTTATAAAGACATTCTAATATATATATAAATGAAAGACGAACTTGCTAAATTATTCTCAATGTGCCTGAGGAAGAGAGAAATACCGTCAACTTGGAACAATGCCGTTATCATTTTGTTGTACAAGAAAGGGGACAAAGAACGCGTCGAAAACTACAGACCAATTAGTTTACTGTCAGTCCTATACAAAATGTTCACCAAAGTTATTTTGAATCGTACTGAACGAGACTTTGATTTTAACCAGGGAAGGGAACAAGCCGGATTTCGTCGTGGATTTAGCACAATGGACCACATACAAACATTGAATGAAGTTATGGAAAGGACTAATGAATATGAACTTCCACTATGTTTGGGATTCATAGATTTTGAAAAAGCTTTCGATTGGTCTCCTTGTTAGCAGTACTTAAATCACTTTAACATCAAGGCATCGAAAGTGCATACATCAAGTTACTGCGAAACATTTACTCGACTGCCACTTCTGTCATTAGGCTGCATCAAGACAGTGAAAAATTTAAAGTTGGAAAAGGGGTACGGCAAGGAGATTCAATTTCTCCAAAACTGTTTTGTGCGGTCCTGGAGAGTGTTTTCCAGAATTTAAACTGGGATGAAGTTGGAATTAAAATTAATGGCGAATATCTTCATCACCTACGGTTCGCTGATGATATAGTCCTGTTTGCTTCAAGTGCTGAAGAACTACAAACCAGAATGGAAGAACTGAGTAATGAGAGTTCGAAAATAAGCCTTAAAATGAATTTAAGTAAAACAAAAGTAATGTACAACCAACATGCTGCAAAGAAAGAAGTGGAGATTAACGGAGAGACAATAGGCATAGTTGATGAGTATGTTTACCTAGGCCAGCTTAAAACATCGAATGCAAAGTTGACTGATGAAATAAATAGAAGATGTAAAATGGCGTGGAGTTC
>JAGDQP010009826.1:0-40817 GCA_022664845.1 Lepisma saccharinum | reverse complement strand
AAATTCGTTGTATCTAGCATTGTGGGCCTGCATTAACTCACTTGGCACTAGGTCTATTACAGCTCTGACATACATACTTATTCAAGGATATTTGTCTATAAAAAGGCCATGTCAAAATTGTCATTTCCTTTCACTATACATACATGAACAAAAGAGGAACAATTGTACAGGTACACATGGTGCTGATACAGTGGGGACAAATTTACTTTACTTGCACACTGAACAGCCGAAACTCGGAAGAGAAGTAACTTCGTTGAAAGCAGATTGCAGGTTCTCTTCCGCTATCCTCAACACTAACTCGCACTGGCCAGTATAGCCTGCAGCGTCTAGGTTGTCATGGCAACTAGAAGTTTCACCGCGGTAAAATTGTCCCCGCCGTAGAAAGCACTTATAGCTAAATTTTTTCGAAGGTACTTAAAAGTAACGTTTTCAGCTTCGTAAGAATACGGTGTCTTCTAGCGCTAGAATATTTACTTATGCTGCATACAAAATTGGAAACAGTTTATTTGTTTTTTTTTCTGCTGGAATTTTGTTACGCTACTTCATTTTCTTTCAGAAACAATTTTTGTTTATTTAGCCAATGAAAGAACAAAATAATAGGTGAAGTACAGCTTCACTTACTTCACCTGAAAAACCGCCACTGCAGAAGATTACGACAAAACTATCGTACTCTGCAAACAGACTCCCTACCAACACGCTACAGAGCGTCCAAAGCAAGACCGGCCCCTTAAAGCAGTCATACGGAAGCTCCCAACAGACACTCCACCAGAAGACATTAACGACCTGCTCGCACTCACTTTTTCAGCCACCAAAGTATCTCAAATGCACGTCACCAATTCAGAAACAAAAGAAAAACGTCTATTTCCACTATTTCTCGTCTCGCTCACGCGTGTCCCTGGAAGTGGAGACATTTAGTCTTGATCGCCTTCTTCACAGCCGAATAGTGGTGGAATCTTACAAGGGAAAATCCATAATACAATGCCTCCTGTGTCAACGACTAGGCCACACAAGAGACACATGCTTTTCCGATGCCCGATGCGTCAAGTGCGGACTCCCACATGAAACATCCGACTGTCCCAAGGAGGATAAAACCACTCCAGCAAAGTGTGCCAACTGTGGAGGACCCCACCCCGCCAACTATTAAGGCTACAAAATTATAAAAATGTACAAAGCAAAACGCCAACCAGTGAACTAGATCGCTCCTCCACCTCCTCCACCACCTACCTTGGCGTCAATTTGGATCATCACCTCACCCAACTTGCCCGCAGGGCATGACAACGGGTGGGCTTTCTACATCCTCTCCTCCGCAGTCCAGCCCTCAAGATTATCACCAAGCTTCACATATACGCCATGATGGTTAGAGCCTTCATGCAATATGCAGACCGGCATGGCTCCATGCAGCTGTTTCATACATGCGACAACTTCAAACTACTCAGAACAAAGCCCTCTGACTCAGCACAGGCCATTATATCAGCGTCACCATCAATCAACTCCACGAAGACACGGACATGCCACTTCTCCTTGATCATCTGAGAAGAATGAAAACACTCTTCTGGCATCGATCTACAAACAGCCCACATGAAACGTTGCATCAGATAGGCACTACCCAGCCTATGAGACAAACATTCCGCTTACCTCGTATGAACTAGTCTCCTACAACCTGCACAATCATTTGCCATTTCCCACCTCTCACGCACCACAAAAATACAACATATGTAAAATATTTCACAACCTAACTCCAAGAAGTGCGCACGCTGCCATGTACTCCATGCATTATTCACAACGCTCCAAGCTCTTTCATTAAGAATCTCTTCCCATTCCAGACAACACTTACAATGTTCTATTTCCTCTTCCTACGACTGTCCACAATGAAGAATCTCAAGCCCACACGTAAAGCAAACCAAATATCAAGAAAAAAGTCATGGGCCTGTCCCGATACTTTAATATCTTAACCCTGCCAAGAACTCCTGCCTGGTCTGGAACACAAATAATGGCGGCTGCTGTGTGTTTTAGCTCGTCATGAATTTGAATATATCTCTAATACTTAATGTTAATGGAAGTTATACTCTCTCCTGGTTGGTGATCGACAACAAGGCTACGAAGTTGGCGTGGGTATGCCAACGGTCATGAGTGATCTCCAGATGGGTTTAAAATACTGTTATGGAAGGAGGCTGGTGAAATAACTCTGTCAAATACTGTAAAAGTTTCCATTCGTAAAACAAAGTGTGGATAACAAAAGCCAGTTTCTCCTGAATGTGTTTTCTATCTAGTGGTTTGTGGCTGAAAACACGATTGAAGTGTAATTTTATAAATACACGAAGTGTGAGGGAGAAATTACTTAAAAATGTCAATGGAAGTTAAATGTGCTTTTGTTCGTCAGTGAAACAAAGAATGTGGAGTGCATTATTTGATGCGTTCTATTCCCATATTCAATGCATTATTCTGCTTCACTATTTGTGTCGAAATTGACAAGGAAACAAGAAAGCAGTCTTGTTCATATTATCGAAAAATATCCGGAAGTACAGTGTGAATTCTGTTGTTCTAACAAACCTGGAGGCATAAACAGTAAAGGAAATTTCCCAGTAATACTGAGTATAATTCTCAGTGGAAATAAAAAAAAAAAAAAATGGATAGAACTGGAAAACAGCCTCGATGTGAAACGTAGTAGTATGATAAGAGTTAAATTGTGTCAATCATATTACGTTAGAATATCCTCTGAATTAAAAGGTTGGGATACGAAACCAGTATTCTACATTTTTCATAATGTTCTGTAGTTCCATTTTTAATGCGAAAAATACTAGATATCAGCAATGTTACGTTGATTCATAATAGTACCTTCGTATTTCAAACTTTCTACGTAGGGGAAATGAGGATATTGTGCCCACCATATGAACAACTGACTACCAGAATTATTATTCTTGTGTTCATATTGCTTGGGAAACTCGAGGAAGTGTTCCGGTTGATAATTTGTTTCCATTATTATTATTATATGAAAGTATGTTTATTTTTGAAGAGTGGTATTGGTAGCAGAAATCTATTTCTTCATTACCGTGATACTAATTATCTCGATGGGAGAATTTGTTGTTTTGTTGTTAGACTGCAATTCTAAAAAAAAAAATAAAAAAGGAAGAAAGAAAGAGAATTTAAAATAAATCGGATTCTGTTTACTTGAAATCTCCGCTATATTATTGAGTTACAGTAGAGTAGAAAATAGGATTAGAATCCCTCTTTCATTATATGTACCTTAATCGAAAGTGCCGAGACCGCAGAGGTGCGGAGAGTTACCGGTTGAGAACCAAAGTGGTTACGATTCCAGAACTAAGGAGTAAAGATAAGTAACATTTTCCTTTTAGGTCGAATATCGATAACAAAGTATATCCAGTACTCGTTCCTACTAGTGATGTTTTTTTTTTTTAAAAAAAACAAGAATTCTTATTCTTTACAATCTCTTCAAATCAAAAATATACATCGCTACGATGAAAAAAAAAACACGTGGGGTTTGAAACAGGTAATCCTTCCCCAAGGAATACTTATACATGGTTTTGCCAATATCCCATTAATATAAGTGTTCTATATGTATGTTGGAGAAGCGTGACTCTGATTTTAATAATTTAGTTTTACCAAGGCTATCTAACTTTACATAGCATTGTATTTTTTTCTGTTTTTTTAAACCCATGTCTTATTACAGCTTTGCCTCTCTTATGTGTATTAAAAGGAAAGTTAAAGTATTGGCAAATGTTTTTAACATAGTAAAATCCATGTTGAAACTTTTGTGCATGTTTAGGTTTCGCTTTACTGATGTCCTCTGTCTCTCAAGGTCGAATACACAGAACAGAACGAGAGGACACAAACTGGTTAACTCTGTGCTGAGCTTGGTAAGTTATATGCTGTGTATAGCCCTAAGATTTTTACTAAAGGCATTTATTACAGCTTTACTCAAAACCAAGGAAAGGAAGACGAAAACGGATGCGGTCGTACTTTACATTTAAAAAAGCAAATTGTGAATGTATCCTTTACCAAAAAAAGAAATCTTTTCTTTAATGATTTTCATTTCTTAATAAAGATAGAAAATGGATTCTTTTTGTAGAAACTTAAATATGAGTATGTTAGAAGATGTAAATGCTAAATCTTTACAAATGACTCGGTTATTACGAAGTGCAGGAAGGTACTTTGTCTCCGGATACCTCGAGTTTGGAGGAAAGGGGAAAGTTGCTCCCTGACCTAAACACAAGGTACCTATCCAACATCGGTCGAAGAAAAATTTCTGCTGAAAGGTAATTAAACTTAATAGATTTCAGCCTTCGCGAGTATCTTTTGAATGACCGAAAATGGTAATTTAGAAAAAAGAAAATACAAAAAGTAGGAAGATGAACTTGAGACTTCGCCGAAGAGGTATGATGTTGTGAACATCAAAGGTAAACATTGTAAACAAAGTGGTCAACAGTTGGATAATCAAGCTGAAGTTGAACAATTCCTTGCTTCTAGCAATCAAAAAGGTTGTTCTATTAATGATGGAAATAATCCTTTCACTTTATACAAATTCATGAGTCACATGTCTGACATTTATGAAAATGACATACACCCTTTTCATGTGTTTTTGTTTCCGTTGGTAAATATAATATGATTTGGTCATTGATAATTAAAAGTGACGATATCAAATGGGTAGAATCTTCACAGCTTAGCTACCGAATCAACTCAGAATTCTAGAATCTAGGAGAATCCTAAAACTAAATTAAAACCAGGGAACTGTGAAGTTGGAAAATATGGTAACTTAAGGCTACCTGTCCGTGAAATACAACATAACCACGATGATGAAGGTGAAGAAGGAGTAACAAATAAACCTACAAAGGTAGAACAGGTAATTGGTAGGAACGAAATATCCTATGAAGTTAATGATATTGATTGTTCATTAATGATATTGATTGATTGTTTATATATATATATATATATATATAAACGCAAAGGAGGGTAAAAGTAGGCAATGAAAACAAAATTGAAACTAAATTACTAATAACGATAACGAGCAAATGTAAGAGAATAATTATGATACCATTTCGAAATGTGTTCCTTCCTTTACTTCCAGATCCGAATCCGTTACTGAATTGGAGAATGGATTAAAGGTGTTATTATTCAAAATGGAGTCATACATGAGTAGTATTAATAATGGTAATATTGCTAATCTAAATTATGTTTATGATGTATTATAATATTAAATCTATTGATGATAAAGATGACAATGTGAATTTAGATTCTAGCACTTCTGTTGATAATAATGATTTTTGTGTAGAAAATATTCCGTTTGAGTCTCATACTTCCTTCCAGAGAAGTCGAAAAGAGAACTTGGGAATGAGAAACGGAATCAGTGGGGATGAAGGTGTGATGTCGTCAATCATCCTGCAAAAAGAGGGTGAAGGGAAGCTGTTGACGTGGAAACTTAACCCGAATGAAGAAGAGGTTATTCCTGAGAGTGATTCGTCATTGACGCGAGGTGTAGGATCCCGGACCATTCCTGTGATTCCGGGAGAGTAAAAGAATGAACATCAAGAAGAAGATATGAGTCTTGATAACCTTAATCGTTCTTTTTATTTTTATAATGTCAATACGACCAGCATATAAAGATGTCCGGCGCCGGTGTAGGGCCGAGCTGAACTCCATTCAAGGAAGGAAGGGGACCATTATTCCACAGTTCCCATAATAATGTCGAGACCTAACTACCCAGGTGTTGAACGGTAACCTATTCCATATCCGTAATGGGAAGTGTAAGGTGATCCGGGTGCAGATGGGAAAAGGAGTCGACAATGTTGGAGTTCCAGGACATCTGGAGATGTTCTTTGATGGAGTAACTTGTGTGGCTGGTTGTTGCGGTTTACTTAAGACGGAGATGGTATCACCTAAGGGGGTGTCCGGTTCAAGAGCTATTGCTCTTGATATCTTCGTGAGGGATGAACATTCCAAAAATTGAGGACCTTACCTGTTCTGGTATGGAAACGGTATCACATCACATGGATGGAACCAACCGCAACTTTCTGAAGCTGGATGTTTAAAAGATGTCAGCGCACCGTATGGAATGAAGGATCTTGTTAAAGAACAGGTTGAATATGAGATTAATGTAAGACTCGAATTACAGGAAGATATTATTTAAACATTATTCGAATTCTTGAAAGAAATTTTGGTTACTCACCTGTTTTAAAAGTAAACCATGCCTGTTGGTTTGGAATTTTAATAAATTTATTTGTAAGGAAGGAAGGAAAGAATAGGATTTATATATTTAAAACTGGAAACGAATTTATGAAATGCTTTATGAATCTGTTTACGGGTAATTAAGTATCTGATGAGATCTTTGCCTAACCTCTTTTAAGATATGCTCACATGCTATGTTATCCGAGTTTGATGGATGCTTCAGTGAGTGAATGAAAGGCCTTCCAATCTGTTTCAGAGATGGGAGAGTGATCTGAATGTCTCAGAAGTTTTAAGATTGCTTGTCAAGATGTATATATAAATGTTTTAGGAGAAAATCCGGGTACGTATGTTTGAGTATCTTTATTCTACCCCTAGTTTTCTTTTCTTTTCTTTTTATATAAAACTTGCTCATATCAGATATTGTTCATGTTGTTTTCTTTCGGTTCCATATTTTGGAAAATATAAAATTGAATGCTGATTATTTTTAAAATTTTCAAATTATGTAGAAAAAGTTTTAAAAAGAGGGAGAGGGTATTTTGTAGTGTGCAACATCCATTTTTATAGTTTTAGTACACAAAATATGGCTGCTGATGTGTGTAAAACCTGTGTGCTTTAACCCGTCATAAATTTGAATGTATCTCTAATACTTAATGCTGATTGAAAGTTATACTCTCTCCTGGTTGGTGATCGAAAACAAGGCTACGAAGTTGGCGTGGGTATGCCACCGACCATGAGCGATCTCCAGATGGGTTTAAAATACTGTTATGGAAGGAGGCTGGTAAAATAACTCTGTCAAATACTGTAAAAGTTTCCATTCGTAAAACTAAGTGTGGATAACGAAAGCCAGTTTCCCTTGAATGTGTTTTGTGGATGAAAACACGATTGAAGTATAATTTTATGAATACACGAAGTGTGAGGGAGAAATTACTTAAAAATGTCAATGGAAGTTAAATGTGCTTTTGTTCGTCAGTGAAACAAAGAATGTGGAGTGCATAAATTGATGGGTTCTATTCCCATATTTAATGCATTATTCTGCTTCACTAGCAGAATTCTCAGTGGAAATGAAAAATTGGGTAGAACTGGGAAACAGCCTCGATGTGAAACAGGTATTTATTTGTAGTAGTATGATAAGAGTTGTGTCAATCATATTACGTTAGAATATCCTGCAAGTTATTTAAGGCTGACGTATGATACCAGTATTCTACATTTTTCATAATATTCTGTAGTTCCATTTTTAATACGAAAAATAAAACTTGGTATCAGCAAGGTTACGCTGGTTCATAATAGTACCTTCGTATTTCAAACTTTCTACGTAGGAGAAATTGTAGGTATTGTGAACAACCGATTACATGCTAATTTCAAGTCATTGTCAATGAATAAGTATTATCTGACTACCAGAATTATTATTCTTGTGTTCATATTGCTTGGGAACTCGAGGACGTGTTTCGGTTGATAATTTGTTTCTATTACTATTATTATACGGAAGTTTTTTTTTTAAGAGTGGTATTGGTAGCAGAAATCTTTTCCTTCATTACCATGATACTAATTATCTCGATGGGAGAATGTGTTATGTTTTGTTGTTAGACTGCAATTCTAAAATAATAAAAAAGGAAGAAAGAAAAAGAATACAAAATAAATCAGATTCTATTTCAACTTGAAATCTCTGTTATATTATTGAGTTACAGTAGAGTAGAAAATAGGATTAGAATCCCTCTTTCATTATATGTACCTTAATCGAAAGTGCCGAGACCGCAGAGGTGCGGAGAGTTACCGGTTGAGAACCAAAGTGGTTAAGATTCCAGAACTAAGGAGTAAAGATAAGTAACATTTTCCTTTTAGGTCGAATATCGATAACAAAGTATATCCAGTACTCGTTCCTACTAGTGATGTTTTTTTTTTTTAAAAAAAACAAGAATTCTTATTCTTTACAATCTCTTCAAATCAAAAATATACATCGCTACGATGAAAAAAAAAAACACGTGGGGTTTGAAACAGGTAATCCTTCCCCAAGGAATACTTATACATGGTTTTGCCAATATCTCATAAATATAGGTGTTCTATATGTATGTTGGAGAAGCGTGACTCTGATCTTAATAATTAGGCTTTACCAAAGCTATCTAACATTACTATTATAAGAAATACTAGCTCATTCCTCCAGGAGAATGGACATTTCCGTTTTCCCCGTCCTTACATATTTTACAATTTGTTTGTGTACATCAGATTAAATAATATGTAATGTTTCTGAAATTTCAGCGCTACGGTTTTCAGTTACATAGAAATATAGCATGAAATACTGAGAATTGAATCTCCTACGTCATACAACGAAAATCATCCTCTGATTGGTTTGACTTAATCAATCCGTATTATTTCCGTAGCTATATGCTTCTCCCTATGTTACGTTTCTTGTTCAGAAGTTTGAAGACAAAAAAACAAAAAAGAGAAAGAACATTTACATCATTACTTAACGAAATAATTAATGTACAAATCTGCAGAACCCACTTCAATAAGTTTAAACACCAAAACATGATTTTGATAACAGAAATTGCTCGAAACAATGACAGGGGGCAGTCTTAACTTGCAGTGTTCTTCTTATCGCTGGTTTGTGTCACTTTTGATCTCTTGACAATTTGGCGCAATTGGTTGGCGCATGCAACTTTTAACTTTTTATACTTTTACCTAAGGCTGTTCGAATCCTATCAAAGGCCGTGTTTTATTTTACTTCACGAAACGCAGGAGTAACTTCAATGTAAAAGTTTCAATTTACGTTTTTGTTTCTTAAATGCTTTTATTAATACTTTTTACAATGACATAATAAAACTATTCAATATATTCACGGGCTACAAGTAGTACGTTAAATTGTTAACAGATGGCAGTAACGAGCACTATTCATTCATGTGCTTGAAAAGTTCTTGAAAGTTCTTGCTTGCTAAATTCTTGAATAATGCTTCACTGGCATTCATTAAAAAAAGTATACGATTGTCGAATGTAAAAACCCACATTTTTTTTTTTACAGAAAAAAATAGGTAATTGTTCTTAAATATAAGAGTTCTAAAGAGCATTATTAGAAGGTATATTATGATTTAATAATGAAAAAAGAGCTGCTATAAATTCGTGCTGATGCTACCAAAATATATCAATATCTTCAAAAAGTATTAAAAGTAAAAATCAATTTTAAATGAATAAAACAAACTAAATGACGTGTTAAGGCATACAGAGACGCTATTCACCACTTAAAATATTTCTTTCGATCCATTTTTGCTGTCTCTTTTAAACAAAACTAACAAATCTAATACCATCTGTATGTTAATGACAAGCAGTTGGCAGACTGATTACGTCATAACATGGCGGCGCTCCATTCAGCGCAAGGCTGAGATTTTTTTGAACCAAGCCTTTATTACTCTTGATAATTGCATCACAGAAAGAAAAGAATATGTTTTCCGTAGTCTACTTTAACAGAAGAATTTTTTATTGCAATAAAAAAATACTACCCGAAATGTCCATTGTTTCACTGTATGCCTAATAGTTAGAAACCAACTTGACAGTACAAACATGGCATGCCAGGATATTCCTCCATTTGGGGGAAGAAACAGTGAGACGTTGAGCATTATTTAGAGAACCACGAGACTGATAGGCATAAAATCTGTTCACGTTAAGTTCTAAGAGATAGGAATTAATGCAAAGAAAAGGAAAATAATAATATGGACATCATGCAGGAATCGTCATTATTCAAAATAACAAGACATATTTGGTTCAAACACAGATACAGAGAGAGAGAGCATGAAAGGAGAAGGGGGAACAGCGAAAAAAAAGAGAAAAGAAGGAAAGAGATAGAAAAATGGCGGAAGAGATGGAAATATGTGAAATTTTAACGCATTTGAAAATACAGTCTGTGCCTCTCCCCTCAGCCCCTCCCTCTCTCTATCTTGTTTTTCTCCCGTTACGGCATAAATCTCTTTCAGGTGTAATCGCGATCATTTACAGCGCTGAATTGCTTGAAAAAAATAATTGAAAATCTAGGCGGAGAATCGAACCTAGAAGCTTGAAAATGAGAATCTCACACGCTATCCACTTAGCTACAATGACCATAACAAATGTATTGTTAAATGAGCCATTAAACTCGCTACTGTCAGCAAGTTACCCGCGATTCCATTTGAAGTTCGAATTTTATTTACGGCCTTTAGGTATCTGTGGCTCAGCCCCCGATTCCATAAAAAATTTGATCTGTAGATCAAGATCAAGCAGGAATTAAGCAATAATCTTGAGAACTTACTGTTGCACCAGCCTATTGCGAATAAAACGTTCTAATAATTACAACACTAATGAACTGGTGTTTATGACAATTTGCACAGATAGAATGAACACACCAGAGCTACAACGGGTCAGGTTATGGACCGTTACCGGTTCTTGGTTTCGAACCTGTTCTGACCCGGTGATTTGATTAAGATCCGATAACCCGGAGGACAAAGAAGAGATTTTGATTGTTTCCTTGCGTTTCAAGTGTTTCTTTTAGGGGTGAAGGGAACAGAGATGTGGCCCCCAGAGCACGAAAAATACGACGCCGGAATTTCCAGATAATTAGATGTTCCATACCGGTTCAATCATGTTATCAGGTCATTTGGCTCAAGTTTTGGACCGGGTCACTTATATGTGGGTCAGCCCGATCACCAGCCCATCAAAAGTCGCCCGGATTTAGCTCTGGAACACGAACACAAAGAAAAAGAGACAGTGAGTGTGTAAGACAGAGAAGCAATAAGTAAGAGAACAAGATAAGACAGAGAAAGACCAATGAAAAATATGAAAACTACTTATCATTATACTAAAGAACACACACACTGTTTTCTCTATATTCTCGCCATCGATGCCTCGTTAAGTCTCCAACCGGAGATGAATCTCAATTTGCAGCCATTATTTTATGCAAAAAGAGACTATCAGATTGGGAATGGAACGAAGGTTTCAGTTTAGGAGTCTTAACATGATAATGATACTCCACAGGTTACTCTACCCAAAACATCCTTAACAAATGGTACAGTGTTTCTTTCTAAGAATAACAACATAAAAAGTGGATACTTCAGATTAATGATGTGTTCTTAATTGTCCTGTTAACTCCCATAGACTTTATTTTGCCTTTCCCAACCAACATTCGCAAATCGTCGTCTTCTCTATATCTATAGTGACACACGTGTTTGCTACAAAAGGATTCTCCGTTTAGTATGAGAAGTCACGCTTCGATTCTTCACAATCACTTTGAAAAAAAAAATGACTTGAACAGGGTTTCAACCGCTGTTAGCTAGATTTAGTACTGACAAATCGAACTCGTTAACCCTACACCATTTTGCCAGATAAATACGGAAGCCAAATATTGCTAAGTTCAGAGCTGATCTTTGGAAATAACCAGCTTCTTCTGGTAAGTTGTGGTAACTCGAAAGTGCATGCCAAAATTTATTTATTCGACGACTTACAGACAAATCAGTGCCCACTGATATCCGAAATAACGAAAAAAAAAAAATCCAGGAAAAATGAAACCAAAATAATATTTTATGCAGTAATTTTGCCCTGCAAGTTCAAAAGTCAAGCTTATTAGAATAAGTATTATTATTACTTAGAACTAGAATTTAATTTTAAGGCCTATAGGCAACTTTGGCTAAGGCCAGATGGATTATGATCTGATGTTTGGTGAAATTAAGAAAGTGGGAGGAAAGGGGAGAACCCCGAAAAAACCAAGCACACGGTGCTTGTCCACATGGCAAGAGCAGAGTTGAACCGACGATTCGAAGCGCCAGAGGTGAGCGCTCTAACAGTTGAGCCACCGCGGCCCTATTGTTATTATTAGTAGTAGTAGTAGTAGTATTCTCATTATTCTTATTATTACTATTATATATATCCGATAGCGGACTAAAGAACCACGAGATAGTTAGGCAGAAATTCCATTCACGTTAAGTTCTAACAGGTAGAAATTGATGCAAAGAAAAAGAAAATAATAATATGGACATGATACAGGAACCTTCATTAGGCATTGCAACAAAACTTGTCTTGTTCAAACACACAGAGAGAGAGAGAGAGATAGAGAGAAAGAGGATAAAAGAATAGCCTTTTCAAAGGATTTAATTTTATATTTAGAAACACAGAGTTATTTTTACCCTCTCCGTCTCTCTCTCTCTCTCTCTCTCTCTCTAAGAACTTACTCATGAAACATAACCGAACAAAAAAAGAGAGAAAGAGAACTAAAGGAAGAAAAACACGATAAGATCTAAGAATGAAAAATGCTAGGGAAATTAATAAAACAAAACAATTTCGTTGATGTATTACGATCACACACATACTTATTAATCTTTCGAGTGTCCAAGGACTTGCATTTCGCAGCCAGGGCATCATTCTCATACAAGTATATTTAGGCTTAGCTGGGAATCGAACCTAAATCTACAGACAAGTCCAACATGGTAACCACTATACTACATCGGACTTAGTTTCCTACTTATTAAGATCATCTTAGATTGTATTTGTCATCGTCAGAAGAAAGAAAATTCAAGCCAGAGTGGCGTGGGAAATTCTTATTCACTACTTTGTATGTCTGCTTAGAAGCTTTTGCAAGGTCACACTCAGTTTGACGTAATAGTACAGACAGTTTGGATGCTTGCTCGCAAATTCTACACTCTAGTCAATTCATGAATAGAAGTTACTAGCAGGAAAAGTATTCTTGTCCCGACTAGGACTGGAACTCATGTTATTTCTACGTTGATTTAGAAAGCAAACGTCTTAACCATGAGCTATTCTTAAAGCTGAGAAGATATTGCCACGATTTGTCTTATTAAAACACCACCAGGGGCCTGTTTCTCAAAACTTTTGGACTAGTATTACTAGTCTCGACACTAGTAACATCAGTTCGCTTCACAACTTCCTGTTTCTAGAACTTACAGTTGTAAAATACTAGCTACATGTCCACAGACTAGTATTAAAAGTGCATGTGACTAGTATTATTAGTGATTCCGATTCTCAAAATATCAGTGTAGTTGTCGGCATTGCAACCCACAAAAAAATGTCCACAAGTATTTACAGACTTGTAGTGTATGTAGATGGATCGTTAGAAGCCAATATTTACTTTTAGGTGAAAAAGTGTAATTGATAAGAGAGTTCGGAAAAGGGATTACGTGCATACATTTTTCAAATGCACTCTAATTTTGAAAAATATCACTAATATGGTGTCATTTAGCATTACTAAAAATGCACTTTCACCATAAATATTTATCCGATAACTGTGGTACTATAGTCAAGTCAAAACTCACTTATTTTTAAATTATTATTATTTTAAAAGACGAGGAAATTGTTACATCAACAGCAAAATCATAGAAATCCAATTTTGCCAAAATGTGTCACGAGCATAGGAATAATCCTTGGGATTCACAAAATCTGTCGTAAGTGAAAAATTTAACGCAAATTTTATGACTCTCGTAAGTTTGTACAGAATACTCGAATTCACAGAAGTCAGATACGCCAAACTTACGGCAACCCATGTGCGAATTAAGAGGGGGATCAGGGGGAAATCCCCCAGGGAGTCTGCATGCTGGCACATGTATAATATTCTATTTATTACGTTATTTTCTTATCAACAACCTATCATCCCCCTGTAAAAATATCTTAATTCGCACACTGTGACAACCGTAAAGACTGTGTCTAGGGTGTGTCCTCAACAAACACCGGGATGATACCATCAACTTAAGCCCTGGCCACATCCTTCCAGTACCAAGTGGTAGTGGAGTGGCTCAAAGGTACGCCTCGGTATGAATGTTTGTGTGTGTGTTTTTAACTTAATCTTAAGAATAATAGTCTATATAGGTTAAAAAGGTATATTAAGTTGAATAAGTAAAGCCCGCTTAGGGTGAACAGTTATAAAAAAGCTGTAGAGCGTTGGTTTAGCATTCAGAAGGTCCTGGGATCGAATGCAGTGGCCGACCATTCAACTGAGGTTTTCCAAGATATTTCTTCAGCCATACCAGGCAAATGCTGTGAGAGTGCCTATAAAATAGGCCCTGGTCTTCAACCTTCCCACTCTATCCTGGCCTGATCCTCAGATGCCTAAATGCCTTAAAATAATTTTTAAAACATCCTTCCGGGATCCTTTTACCCCACCCTATCTCAGGCGAGTCTTATGCTTAAACGCCATAAATAAATTCACACATGAACACAAATAATATACCGCATATGTTACTATACATTAACTCAGTGTTAGAGCGTTGGTGTAGCATTCGGCTCGTGACTTGAGAAAATAGCCAACAATCTACCAGTTTTTTTTTGTTTTTTTTTTGAAACAGAAATTAATAGAACTTGTGAAATTTAGACTTGTAGCTGGTAACTAGTGTACTAGTAGGTAGTATTATTTCTGTTTCTCAAAATATTTCCACCATTAGTCGCTTGTTGGCTATTTAACGTGACCCAACTCACCAGTGTATAATACGACCCACCCGTAGAGAATATAGAAACCTTGGTACTACCCGTAAGTTATTATAGCACTCTGTAATTCAGAAGTTTGAAATCTTAAAACATGAAAAATAACATGCAAGTATGTATATATACGTCATTACTTGATGACTTTGTTAATTTCAACTTTTGCACAACACACATTACTAAGTTTAAACATCAAAAACTACTTTAAAGAACAGAAAGGACTGAAACAAGTATCAGTGTGCAATATCAGTGTACTTCATGGGCGCGGTGGCGTAGTCAATTAAGGCACGTTAGTTCTGAACATTTATAATTTTGCCGACGATGGCACGAATCTCACAGCTAATATATATATATTCACGAAACATAATAGTCAAGTTATAGGCTAATAGTAATAGGTTTATTTCAGTATTATAGTTATAGTTTACATTCATGCTTCTACTTGTGAGTTTCTTTACCATGATATATTAAAATTTGATTTAATCTATATGTCCTGTAATTAACATTACGCACTTTGAATTGACAATGAATTTAATTTATGGCCCTTAGGCATCTAAGGCTCAGGCCGGGATAGGGAAATAATTCTGGAAGGTGACGGCCAAGACATATGTTGAAGGTGGAATCCCTATATTTGCTTGGTGTGACTGAGAAAACTCCTGGGAAAATCTCGGTGAGGATGGTCCGCCGCTAGGATCGAACTCGCGACCTCCCGAACGCTACACCAACGCTCAACCACCGAGAATTGGCAATGAAGAATGAGCTGTGGGTATCTTACTATTTCTGACACCCAGTATATTATATTAGTATATTTACATCTATAGTATATGATTTGTGTGCATGTGTGAATTGATTTATGTTGTTTAAGCATAAGACTCGCCCGGGATAGGGTGAGATAAAAGGATCCTGGGATGATTTTTAAAAAAATATTTTATGGTCTTTAGGCATCTGAAGATCAGGCCGGGATAGAGTGTGTTGGAAGGTAGACGACCAGGGCCTATTTTATAGGCACCCTCACAGCATTTGCCTGATATGGCTGAAGAAATATCTTGGAAATCCTCAGTTGAATGGTCGGCCGCTGCAATCGATCACAGGACCTTCCGAATGCTAAGTGAAACCTTTACAACTCTTTTATAACTATGTTCACCCTACGCGGGCTTTACTTATTCAACTTAATATACCTTTTTAACTAGCATAGACTAATATTTTTAAGATTAAGTTAAAACCACACACACAAACATTCATCCCGAGGCGTACCACTAAGCCACGGACGCTCGGTACTGGAAGGATGTGGCCAGGGCTTAAGTTGATGGTATCATCCCGGTGTTTGTTGAGGACAAACCCTGGAAACACTCTTTAAGGCTGTCACAGTGCCAATTAAAGTGCTCTGGTACCCTAAACACCCTCGAACGTTAGCCCATTTAAAAAGCATTGCAATATTTTTTAACAATTTTCTCCCTTATTTTTAATGTTACAAACTTCAAATTTTACCCACATCTAGAGGAGTTACGTATCTATAAATAGTATATCTCACAATTTCAACATACTCAATAAATTAGTGTCGGTTTCTTACTTTGAGAAAGCGGCAATGTTGCATTGCAACCATTTACAATATTTAACATCCAATCTAATCTCACAAAAAAAAAAAAAAACTACACATACACTTAAATTACATCTTAACGACGGCCTATCCAATTCATATTGCAGCAACTACATAAGAGGGCGACATTACAAACTTTAAGATGAGTCATAGTGGCTGAAATTGGGTCCTCGGTGCGTTTAAAATGGCTAATTTGAAATCAAATACTCGACAAAATATATATTGAAGTTAAGGTAACTTCAAAACTTAGTTGAACATCACACCCAAAGCATATTAACCCAATGAAAATAAAACAAGACATGCATGATTAGAGGAGAGGATAAGAGACAGTTGAAATGAGGAGAAAAACAGAGCATCAATCAGAAAGAAGAAGTATAGCTGACATCAGCTTGGGTACCCTCAGAGTCGCCACACCTGTACTCACAAGAAGTCTGCGAGTCTCTGAGAGCTTCTTACAAAAAATAATTACATTAAGTGCCTCATTCTGTGAACTTAAATTTACAAATTTAATAAAGTTTATTCTGAATGTTTACAGAGTGGAATTAATAAGCTGAAAATTTAAGTTAAAAATAATACTTACTTACACTATGGCTTACGGAACTCACAAGTACATCGCCATAGTAACAAACGTTTGCCATCGGGATCTATCCTGGGCAAGATCAAGCCAGTTTTAATCACAAACACATACTTCTCGAAGATCCCTTCTAATATTGTCCTCCCAACGTCGTCTCGGTCTACCTAATGGTCTCTTTCCATCCGGCTTTCAAACCAAGATGGAATATAATCTTCGTTTTTCTCTCATCCGAGCTACATGGCCTGCCCATCTTAGTCGTCGTGATTTCATTACTCTTACAACATCGGGCGAGTCGTACACTCTGTGAAGTTATTCGTTATGCAGTCTCCTCCATTCTCCAGTAATCTCGTTCCGTATATCTGTCTCAAAACCTTATTTTCAAACACTCGTAATTTATTTTTATCTGGTAGGGTCGTACTCCAACTTTCGCAACCGTAAAGTATTGCCGGCAGAATAACCGTTCTGTATATTTTCAATTTCAACTTCCTTGATATTAATCGCGAGGTCCGGAGTTTCTGGACTGCTTAGAAACATGCGTTCCCCGATACTAAACGGCTTTTCAATTCTTCCGTTACCTTGTTTTTGCTTGTTACGTATGCTCCCATGTATTTAAATTTTTATACTTTCTCTATGTTCTCATTCTTAATTGTTATGTACCTATTTCCGATATTCCCTTGTGTTTCGACTTGTTATCATGAATTTTGTTTCCTCTATGTTAACCTGTAGACGTATTTCATCGCACGCCTCTACTAAGACATCGGTGTTACTTTGTAGTGCCCCTATTTCTTCCCGTATTAAATCTACATCATCCGGGTATAAGAACAGATTCAAGTTAAAAACAATAACTTAAAGAAAATCCAGGCCTCTGCTCGAATTCCACTTTTTTTCCAGGTTTTCCAGGTCCAAAATAAAATTCCGGATTTTCAAAGTTTTCCAGGTCAGTAGACACCCAGAGAACGTTGCAAAAGTTTAATAATAATAATAATAACCATGCGTAAACTCAGAATAAATACATTCAAGTAATAAATTATTTACTTGCGGTTGAAGCTGAGTGGAATTTTAACTTTGTAGTTGCAGTATACAGTTGTGTAAGGGCGGGTTCGTGGTGCTGTTGCCTATTCCCCACTATTCCAACTTTCTGAACATAGGCTTTCTTCAGTATCTTCGTTCATTGTGATAATTTGAAAACTATTAGATATACACATAATTAAAAAAAAAAAAAACTAAATTCAATATGCCGAATTGAACTATAATATTTCCCAAAATAAGGGCATCCCCAAAATACATGTGGTAAACTTGCAAATTTCAAAAGAACAGTGACAATCACTATATTTATTTATTTATTTATTTAGTGACAACACAACAGGCAATTGCCTAATTATAGTGTTGAGCTTTACAAAGTAGTTGTACAGAGTTTATTGACAATTGCATCTCTAAATTCTTTAGGCGACATAAAGCGTACGTCCAGATCATTGTGAACTACACAGAGTTGGTTATATCTAGTACAAATTCTCCAGATTGGTGACCTCATCAAGATACTGGTTCTTGCCTTTTTACAGTGGAAGAGACCAGTACGAGTTTTAGATGATGGGACACGAAACTGTAATGTCGAAACTAAATCCATACAATCTAACTTATTTTGAAGAAATAACAGATCAGCAATGTTGTGCCTTTGTTCTAAGCTCTGAATATTAAACTTCTTAATGACTGCATTGTAACTATCATAAGCAGGATAGATTCGAGTTTCTTTAAAAGTCAGGAATTTAAGTAATTTTGATTGGATTTTCTCTAATTGTTGGCAATGTTTCAATTGATATGGATTCCAAATAGAAGAAGCATATTCTACCTTGGAGCGAACATAACCATAGTAAATTTTTCCCAATGTTGATATATTGTTGAATTCTCTTCCCGTCCTAATTACGAATCCTAGTAACTTCAAGGCTTCATTTGTTATATTTGTAACATGTATGTTAAAAGTCAATTTCGAGTCAAAACTGACACCAAGATCCTTAACTACAGTAGGTCTGTTTAGTAGAATTTTATTAATGGAATAATCAAATTGATGAGTGGTTTTATTTCTATTAAATGATAATACTTTACATTTACTTATGTTGACTCCAAGTTGATTAATAGCACACCAGTTTGCAATATTATCTAAGCTTTGCTGAAGCCTTATGCAGTCTCCGATAGAGTTGACTTTTGTATATATTTTAAAGTAATCTGCAAATAACAATTTTTCATTATCAGGCACATAATCAGGAAGATCATTAACAAATAAGAGGAATAATAAAGATCCTAGGTTCGAACCCTGAGGAACTCCTGAGAATGCAGAATATTCATATGATTTGTATTCTTTATAGACAACTGATTGCTTGCGATTTGTTAAGTACGAATAGAGGAGCCTAATCACAGTGAGAAGTGATAGTGATTTGATTTTTCCAGTAATATATTGTGATTAACTCTGTCAAATGCTTTCTCAAAGTCAATATAAATCACATCAACTTGCTTGCCCTCATCCAACGCATTTGCTATGTAGTCCGTAACAACTGCTAAGTTTGTTACCGTGGATTTCTGAGAAACAAAGCCATGCTGCTTAGTTGAGATAACTGGTTGAATATGATTACTAATTCTCTTGTATAAGATCTGTTCAGATACTTTTGCAAAAGCTGATAATATTGCAATTAGCCTGAAGTCATTAATGTCTCTACTATTATTAGATTTTGGGATAGGACAAACCAGGGCAGATCTCCATTTGTCGGGGAAAGTACATGTTTTTAGGGATAAGTTAAATGCTATCAATAGAGGATATTTAAATATATCAACACATCCCTTAACTACATATGAGGGTATGCCATCAGAACCAACTCTCGTCTTCGATTTTAAATTTCTGATAGCATTTTTAACTTCCTTTAGTTGAATTTGGTCAATGCACAGTGTCCCTATTTCATCATTTCTATTACTAACAGCATCACCATTAAGATTATTATATGTGTGAGAGGAGGACAGAAATACCGATTGAAATACTGAGGGAATGCATTCCCTATCTCATCATTGCTAAACAACTCCTGACCTTCAAATTTTAATACATTTGGCGGTAGGTGCCTTGTTTATTTTTGATAAAATTCCATAGTTCGCTCGAGTTGGAATGGATATTATTTTCAGAATTAATTATAAAACTCTTGCCAAACTGAAAAAAAAAAAAATAAGAAAATTGTAAGTTATCTAAAAGTTTTGAATTTAATTGTTATTTCAAAGAAAAAATAGTCCCTTTCCATTTGATATTTTAAACTTGAAGCTCTTCCCCACCTCTCTCTTCTGTAATGATATTTGCAGGATATCACCGTTTTCGAAAATATGACGGTTCAATTCGGCAATGGGGATCTTCTTTTGTTGTTGTTGTTTTTGTTTTGTTATTGTTTGAAAGCTTATGTCCAATAGTTTATATTCTATCGTCCTAAATTTTCAGGATTTTCGTATATTTACGACAAAGTTGTTGGTTGTACAGTGACTCTCTCTAATTCAAACCTGGATAATTCGTATTATTGGGTAATTCGAACAGAAGTTTATTTCCCTTGAAATACCTATTGAAGCCAGTGTTAAAAATGCATATGTAATTCGAATATTTGAATCTTCTATTTGGATTTCATCAATTCAAAAGAAAAGAAAATATTCTTAAATTCCAATGTCCCAAACATATGCTCACGCTTTTTTAATTATGATAAGATAGCAAACAGAAAAATGCAATTTCAACAAGTTAATGATTTTTGTTCATATAGTACTAAGGAGTTTTGTTTTATTGATTTTCTTCAATAATGCATGTTTTTGTTAATTCAAATTTAGGATACTTCGAATCATTTTCCTATCCCCTTGTAGTTCGAATTAAAGAGAGTCCACTGGAAACCTATTTTCTCAAGTATTTGTGTTCATTAATGGTTACTTTCTTTATTATGGAGTGGTAACTTTTTTAGGTTATATATTTTGAAATCTTGTAAAATTCGTGTATTTCCCGTGCGATGACTGGGCTGTTTCAGCTAGTATTGCCTATACATAAACATTTAAACCGAGGGTGGTTTTCGTGTCAGGGAATGACAATAGGAGAAATTACATAGAAATTTTCCGATATGAGGGTCTCTGCAATGCCATATTGGACGAATAACAGCTTAATACTTATTTTTAACACTGTAACACAGGGTGGTGTCACCGTAACCTTTTTATTTATATAAAGATGGTTTTAGACCAGGGGTGCACAACCTTCTGAAAGAACACAGCGGGAGGGGGGGTGGAAGGTTCGGTGGTAGAGCGATCACCTCCTGTACTAACGAACGCCATTTTCACACGAAACCACCATGGTCGTGCCACCAGTTCGAAAATGGAGCTAGAAGAAGCAGCTACTGTTGTTTATCTGTTCTCACGTTTACGTAAACGCCGAAAGCGAAGAAAAAGTAAATTTTGGGTGCATCCATGATCGATCAACGAAAGGAATATTCTACATACTGTACAACAATCTGCGACAAAATTCGAAAACTATTTTTAATTTCACGCGGACGAGCATTGAAACTTTTGATGAGTTACTACAATATTTAAAAGACGAACTGACTGGTGTGGATATAAGAACATGAGAGTCAACATACTCGATACAAAATTAATCGAGGGACAGATTATCAGACAGACAAACCCACAGTCAGACAGAGACAAAAAACTGATCTAAGGTTTTCATGTTTTCAAAATGAATAATTAGGTTAGAAATTCATATAACCTCTGTTAACCAGTTATAGCCCGTCACCGAGAAAAAGACGTTCTTTTCGGCTGAAAGTGAATGGGCTAACTCGTAGTAGGCTGAAACTACATACTCAAAGTGCCATAGTACTGGAAGCTGAACGACACATCGGAGGAAAGAATAGGGACTGCGCCCCGAAAATGTAGATCTGTCTCCATACCCCGCGGGGGCTGCGCCCCCATAGGGTAAATTTGCCCCATTTATTGTAACACACTGGTAATGGTACACCCACATACCAAATTTCGTTTCTTTAGCTTCAGTGGTTTGAAACACTGGATTTGGCCGGCAATTTTGGATTAAAAATGGCGTCTTTTTTTTTAACATTTTCTTATTTTGTCGTAATCTACTCGTAATTTGGTACCTTCATACCAAATTCTATTTCTCTAGCTCGGTATGGAAAATGGTTTGGGGGCAGCCATTTTGAAACCAAGATGGCTAATTTTTCAAAATGTAATATTTTCCTAAACTCCTCTTGGTAACACACCTTTATGCCAAATTTCGTATCTCTAGCACAAACGGTGTTGGAAATGAATTTTTGGGGTCCGCTATTTTGGATCCAAGATAGCGTCTTTGAAGACATTTTGTAATATTTTCGTAACCTACTAGTGATGATGTGCCGCCCTACGAAATTTGGTGTTTGTAACTCCAGCGGTTTAGGCTGTGTATTCTATACAACAATGGGTTTTGCGGCCATTTTGGATCCAAGATGGCGACTTTTTCAAAATTTTGTAATATCTGTTACATAATCTACTGGTGATTGATTATGTAACCAAATTTCGCTTTTCTAGCTTCAGCCGTTTAGGCTGTGTAACGGCTACTCAAAAATTCCGTTTAAGTGAGACATACTAGTTCTTGCAGATTGAATTCTTTTCAATCTCAAGAACGAAAAGTGATGATACAAAGTTACATACAAAAATAAATTTTTATATAGATGAGGATCAAAGCTAAAGGATTATTTTCACATTAGAATACCCTGTAGCGGATGTTCACTGAGCGACCGGCCGTAGCTTAGTTAGCACTCGGGAGGCATTGGGTTCATTTAAAGCGGCCGACTACCTGACTGCAGGTTTCCCGATTTTTCTTCTGACACACTAGGTAAATCCTGGGTTGGTACCTTCAACTTAGGTTCTGGCTGATACCTCCCGCTCTGTTTCCTCTCTTATCTCGGTCTAAGCCTTAGATGTCTAAAGGCCATAAATAAATTTAACTTCAACAAAGGTTTTTCTAAGATTTTTTCCTCAGTAGCACCAGACAAATGCCGGGATGGTACCTACACGCTAGGCCCTGGACGACTACCACACAACATCCTCTGCCCTACCGTATCCCGATCCCAGCCTGAGATATGAAAAGGTCATAAATAAATTATATCAACTTAATGTTTATTGTATCTACAAATGTAAAACTTGCCAAATTCATTTTTCTCTGCAGGCAAGGCATCATCTTTATTTATAAAAATGTCTACAAGCTCCTCCCAGTATCTTTGCTTCAATTCTCTGTTTGAATATTCTTCAGCAGTAGTTTCACATACTGCAGTCCTTGACTGAACTTCGGTTATGAAGTTTTCTGTGACGAAGTGTGCTTTTTCTACTTCAATGTTCATGTTTAAAATGCAAAATTGTCAAATAAATGTGCCTCTGGTGGTTCGGAAAATCGTTCTCGTGTGAAAGCCTTCATTTGAGACAATACAACGACGTAGTAGCGCTGCCGATTTCGTGGCTTGAAAAGTCGCAGGATTCAGCCAACAGAATTCTTGCCGCGCCGCCAAAGGTGGACAACACCATGCTCTGGGTTTTCTCGGGATTCTCCTGCTTCCCCTCAATTTGTCATTCCATCAGTTTTTCGTCATTCTCATTTGTCTCCTTTAACCCCAAGGAGACAACCATGGGAACCTAAACTAGAGATTCATTCATTCCTATCTGTACACAGAAAAAAACAAAAAGATTTGTTTTTGACACTTTTATCATCCAATTTGTAATGAAATTCCCCCGGGAGAAATGTTCTGAAATCATCACTGGACATTGGCCATGTAAGTTTATAATCTAATCATGTTCAACGTCAACTTAGTAATTGCTTCAATTATCGCACCTTCCTGTCATATTTCATGCCGGTTCGGCACCCGAGTTGTCTAACTTTAGCTACTTCTTTTATCGTTCCATCTTTCTATAGTTGAAAGAAATAAAAGCCTCGTTTTAGTCATTGATCTATACAACTTGAGCGAGGGAGTGAGGAAAACCAGAACACTGTCGCTGCAAGACGCGGATCGCTGAAGGAACATGCTAGCACAAGTTGTAAAGATCTAACTGTTGCCACTTTTTTAAGGTCAAAAACCTAAACTGACTTATTAGATATATTAAAAATGTGAGACATACCATTCATAGATACGTATCTCCTCTAGATGTGGGTAAATTTTAAAGTTTGTAACATTAAAAATAAGGGAAAGTTTGCGCATATTTGTACTGTCATGTTGGTTGTCTAACTATTAGGCGTAGAGTGAAACAATTCTCCAGGAGGAATGAGCTGGTATCCCTTGTAGCTCCAACCTCCACTTATTATTTTAAGTGACTGTATATATCTAAAATTCGCATTGCACTTGGTAAACAAACACCTGAAGACTCTTCTGTACTGGTGTAGTATCCCTTGTATCCGCTAAAAGATTTCTCCATAATTTTAGGACTACAGGCATACGTTTCGAAGTTATTTTTAAAGTATATTTTGGATAACTGGCTTTCAAGAGGTGGAAATGCAAGGAGGCTTGTCTCAATACGGGTACACTTAATAATGATTAGATTACTTCTTTGAAACATTTTATTCTTAATTAAACTTAACTGAATTTTATTTAAGGTCTTTAGACGATTTTACACGAAAAGAACAGGAAACAACCAAAACAGCGATTTTCTTCCTTCACAAACTGACGATGCTGAAATGGAAGCAGATTAGTAAGATTTTAGCCGTCTCCATTCATGTGTTTTACCTTCTATTCACGCCAAAACCTCATTACTCGAAAAAGAACCCGGAGTGGGCTCGATAGCTTGGAGTTAATTTACATTGAGAACATTATGGAAAAAACAGGGAAGCGTTATGATTATATGTATCGTCCGTACACGTGACGTAACTATTGGATATACATACAAGCCTCAGTTCAAGAAGGTGTTACGTGGATATGGAGAGTAAAGATTAAGAATTTAAAATTACAAGTCAGCCAAATTATTTCTGAAATCCTGATTAAAATCAGATGTTATGCCGAAGTTCGTGAAATGAAAAGTTGTTGCTATTTCCGGTCAGTGAGAGAAAATGGTGTACAATGTGCCCAAATTAGAATCTTAATGAACATTATTGGCGAGAAACAGACTTATAAATCAATTATCGATTATCTAACCGTGTACTCATGTGACATGGCACACTCTCGCTACTTGCATACATTCAAACTTATCAACAGAGCGTAACACTGAAGTTCGAACAGCATCGGTTAGGTGGTACATGGATGGGAAATTTCGAATTTCCCATCACAGTACAAGGGATGATGAACTTATCTGTAAACTTACCGAATAAGTTGACCTACTTTTCTACAGGAGGTTTAAAACTTTCAGTCCGTTCACGGAACCCACCTTTGGTAGATACAGTGTGCTCAATAGAAAGCAGCCAACTTTACTGATAACACAAAACACACGAATGATGATTTTAGAACGAAATGCATTGTCACAGACAATCTTAATCACCGCAAACAAAAATGTACAAAGGTTCGTATCATGACAAACATTTCTTAGGCAGTTAGATCGAAGATTTCAACAAGTGGATGAATGACAGTAAGTTATGGCTTATTTAAGCGAATAAGAGGCACAAAAATGTGCTTTTATCTCGCTCCTGATGTGCGGTAGGCATTTTAGAAATATTAGGGGCGAAAGATACAAGATGTTTAATACTAATTCCATTAAAAGTATTGATAGTGCAGTGAAACAAGCTACTGAACCTACTTGGTTACTGGATGTCTCAAAAAAAAAAAACTTATCATACATGCGCTTCAAATGTCGATGGTTTACAGTCTCCCTAAAATACATGATAAAAAGTAATGATAATGGATTACGGATAATAGAATTTACAGCAAGTAAAACGGTGACAATCAAAAGTACTTAGTTCCCAATGAAAAATATAAAGAAAGAACCATGAATATCAACAGATGGAGCTACAAGAAACAAAATAGATCATGTGCTAATAGATGGCAGGCATGGATCAGATATAATAGATATCAGTAGAGGAGCAGATTGGAGATCAGTTCATTTCTTAGTGACAGCAAAATATAGACAGAGAATAGCATACTATAGAAATAATATAGGGACCAAGCAGGAAAGTATGATATATCGAAGATAAAGAAATACGGAACGGAAATGAAAAAAATATAAAGAAGAGCTTCAAAAGAAATTGAGTGAAAGAAGAATGGCATAACTAAGGAGTGTTTTCTCAAAATTCGATAAATGTATTACAGTTATTTATTTTTTCAGAAGACTCGTTGCTTTCTTTAATAACATGGGCATAAACCTTGCAAATCCGGAAATGATTCTCAAATACCAGGTGTATAAGTTTAAATTCGCTGTTTTGTAGTCAGCAAAACACATGGTGTGTTCATAGAAAGCACGAAGCAAGTTATTCGAAGTACTTTCCCTCGCTAGCTACACATTTCGCCCACCTCTCGGGCAATTTGTGGATACCACGCCAAAAAAAATCCTGCTCTTTCGAGGCAAACCACTCATCAAGCCATTTTCGGACGTCTGCATACGAATCGAAGTGCTGCTCAGCGAGGGCGTGGCCCATCGACGCAAACAGATGGTAGTCGGTAGGAGCCAGGTCTGGTAAATAAGCGAGATGGGGTAGCACCTCCCACTTAAGTGTCTCCAAGTAGTTTGGACCACTTTTGACGTGTGCGATGGGGCGTTGTCGTGGAGGAATATCAGCTTGTCACGTCTTTCTTGATACTCCGGCCTTTTTTCACACAGAGCACGGTGCACGTTGATCAGTTGTTGGTGGTAGCGGTTGGCATTAACAGTTTGACCCGGTTGCAACAGCTCAAAGTAGACGATACCCTGTTGATCCCACCGAACACACGGCATCGTCTTCCGTCCGAAGCGAATTGGTCTCGAGGAAGATGTTGATGGTTGGCCGGGATCAACCCATGATTTCTGCCGTTTGGGATTCGTGAAATATATCCACTTTTCATCGCCCGTTACAATCCGGACTTTCTTCTTTGTCTGGCGAGCAACATTTCGCATGTGTGTTGGCGTCTCTCCAACTGCCGATTGGTTAAATCATGCGGCACCCATTTTCCGATCTTCTGAACCTTTCCCATGGCACGTAGACGCATGGGAAGGCTGCTTGAGTAACGCCCAATTACTCGGCAAGCATTTGTTGCGATTGGGTATCGTCCTCGTCCAACAGCGACTGCAACTGATGGTCCTCAAACTTCCTGGGCCGATTTTCACGCTTGTTGTCACTCAGGTCAAAATTGTCGTCTTTGAACCGACGAAACCAATCTCGGCACGTTGTTTCCGATAAAGCACTGTCACCGTAGGCCTCCACAAGCATTCGATGTGCGTCGGCAGCCGATTTCTTCAAATGGAAGCAGAAAAGCAGAGCTTCCCGCATATGCTCTTTTTCTGCCACAAAACTAGCCAAGCTTAACAACGGAACACTGTGTGTTGTTGTCTGCACTTGCTGATTGTGCACTGATTCATGTTGCAGAGGTCCAACTCATCAACACAATAGGTCTGGCGTGCCCATGGTAGCTTCATATGCTCACGAACACCATCTATGGGCAAACAGCGGATTTAAGCTTATACACCTGGTAGTTAAATTAATAATAATAAAAAAATGTTTGATATATGATCTGGAAGGTTGGTGATTTTTAAAGTTTGATAAAACAAGGTGTCTTCTGTAAAACTTTCCTTGCAAAAATGATAAACAGAAATACAAGAGGAAATAGAGAAGAGTTTAAAAGGAAAAAGAGGTAATCAAACTAAGTGTGCAGAAAAAAGAAAAGGGAGTTCGAAAAGCAAAAAAATGGCGGAGACAGAAGAGACATGGAATACACAAGATATGAGAAATGAACGAAGGGGACTGGATGGTCTGTAGCCCCAAAGATGTAAGTAAGAGGGTCATTACAGATCAACGAGGGATTCTCATGGGAATAACTGTACCAGTGGTATGAGGGACATTTCACAAAGCTCTCTCCCAAGTTTCATAAAAACAGTTAAAATCCCAATGGAACCTTCGTAAGTGAACAATACGTAAATTTAAAAATACAAATGTCACAAGAACCATAACTTTTATACAATAATGACCAAATTTACAATATAACACTCGTTTTGATATGCCATTAACAGGTCAAATCTTACCTCCAAAACCTGACAATTTTTCATCAGCATATGTGCTCGAGGTATTCTTACATGATCAAACCCTAAGTAACCGTTATTAGTGGCATTCATTCCAAGCTTTGTTCCAATCTCACCTATTTTTATTCCTGTAACAAGAAAAATGAATATTAGTGCCACAGAAATATATTTTATCACGACATAAGAAAGCAGAAAAACTTAATAATACACAATGATAACCTTTAAAGATAAATTCCATGAAATGGAACACAATTAAATTATGTTAAATGGAACATAGTTAATTACTCACGTGCGTTCTTTAAGACAAGAGAAATATTCACGAATGTTCTTTGCCCTGAACCACTGATCATATTCTGTAACAACACTAAATAGGCTACGCACACAAATTAAAATTTACAGTAAAGTACAAACGTAAATTTTACAAAGAACTGTATGAAGTATGTCTCATTGAGTTGCAGGGTGACAACCCGTACAAGATCTTACAATTCCCTGACTTTTCCAGGTGAAAATCTACTATTTTCCAGATTCTTTATTTATTCAATTTTTGGCCCTAAGAAAAGACATGAAAAGTATTTCAAATGAATATGAAATAGAAGAGAGACATTTACTTACCTTGGACGTTCATTTCCAGCAACCCAACCGTTTCAAAACTATATTGTATTCTACTTGTCAAGGCTTGAACATAAATACATACTACAGTAATAGTTAAGTAACGTCCCACCAAGTCTAAATCTGGTTTATCTTTACCAATCACATACCACAGTATACTTTAGGCTACCCTGTTCAACTGATTTTTCAACAACTTTTTTTAAAAAAAATCGTAATAAAAAAAATCGTAATAAATATATATATATATATATAATAGTAAAACAGGTAGAAAAAAAGCATACTTACATGACAGATTCTTGAGACAGATGTACAATAACAACACAAACAAAATAGAAAGGCGGCAAAGTGTCGCAAAGGCGTTTTCAAAAGCTAGGACAGAAAATGGACGGAGAGGAATGGTACGAGATTAGTGCTAGGGAAACGCCATGTTGCCAATATATATATATAAAAGAGAGGCCTCATCCAGCAGTGGATTGAATAAGGCTGTGAATTATATATACATACATATACATACATACATATATATATACTGTATATCCACTAACTGGGAAGAGAACTTAATTCATTTTGCTAATGTTTAAGGGAACCGACCGGGGTACACGCCTGTCCAATCCATACGTTCACGTCGTGGGGCCTGTTAGTACCCAAGCAACTGCTTGGCGAACGAACATGGATGGGCTGCTCACCAACCCACATTAGCAGACAGCGTGTTGATTCAAATGTATGCACACCTCCTTTCTTTACACATGACGGTACAAGTAAGGAAACAGCCTCGGAAGCCCTCATTGCCTGGAGGACGGAATGCAGCTAGCAACGGCAGCGGTCAGTCCTGCAGGAAGTCAGAGGGTTAAAATGCTCCGGTTTGGACTGTTGACTGCCAGGGCACCGACACGCAACTCGGACGGACCTATACGTGGCGACTCTCAACTGTCAGTCACTTGCAGGAGAGGACAAATTAGAAGATTTGCAGAATGAACTTTAGAGAATTAAGTGCGACATTATAGCACTATCAGAAGTGTGGAGGAAGAATTAAGAACAGCTGGAACTACCGTCAGGGCACACGTTCTACTTCAAAGAAACAAAATGAAAAAACCGACAAGCGTTGGCTTTATAATTAATAAGGACCTGAAGTCACGGATCACAGAAATTGAAAAAATTTCAGATAGAATCGCACAAGTAGTAATAAAGATAAACAACAGGTACAGTATGAAAATAAATACAAGTATATGTTCCAACATCCTCACATTCGGAGGAGGAAATCGAAGACCTATACGAGAAAATACAGAAGATTTTAGATAGTAGCAAATCGCGTTACAAAACTGAAATGGGAGACTTCATAACGAAAGTAGGAAATAAGAAGTGCAGTAACACGAAACTTTGTATTTGGAGAAAAAAAAAAAGTTAGTGGAATTCTCAGAAGTTAACAGACTGTTCATGTCCAAAACATTTTTTCAAGAATCCGCCCCTGAAAAAGTGGACATGGAAAGGCCCAAATGGGACCAAAAACGAAATAGACTACGTTTTATCTAATAACAGGAAAATTCTGCAAGACGTGTCTGTTCTGAAGTGTCAAAATCTCGAGTGATCATAGGATGGTTTGATGTAAGCTGAAACTAAATACTAGACTTGAGAAAAAAAAAGCTAATCAGAGGAAAACCGCCAGTTTTAGATACGGAAAATCTAGGGAAAAACAGACAGACATTCGAAATAGAACTAAGCAACAGATTTAGCGCCTTGACAGAGTTAAAAGACAAAGAAGACATCAATAGCAGAAATAAAATACTGGCTGAGATAATAGAAACGTACAAGGAAATAGCAGGCATGAAAAAGAAAAAAAGAAAACAAAATCTCAAGAAAAGAAGGAAAATGAAAGAAGAGGAAAGTTACATAAAAAGGATCGAGTATATAGAACTAAATAAAGCCGTAAGGAAAAGAATAAGAGAGGATGTACGAACACACAACGAAAATTTTGTTTGAAATACAATCGAGGAAAACATGAAGAAAATCAAACAGCTCATGATAGGGAATAATTACAGTTACGAGACCAGACGGGACCTTAACACGAAATAAAGAGGAAATTATAAAAATGTTTGAAAATTTCTACAGAGAACTGTACTATTCCGAAGAAGAAGTATGAAACGATGATTTAAAAGAAAATGATGTAAAAGTGCTAGACACAATGAAATAAGTGGATCAAGTAATTCGTGGGACGAAGAACGAAATCACCAGATGATGGACTCACAGCAGAGACGTTTAAATAGAGAGGTGACAAGATGAAAGAGGAACTTGCTAAATTATTCTCAATGTGTCTGAGGAAGAGAGAAATACCGTCAAGTTGGAATAGTATTATTATTATTTTATTATATAAGAAAGGAGACAAAGAATGCGTCGGAAACTAGACCAATTAGTTTACTGTCAGTTCTATACAAAATGTTCACCAAAGTTATTTTGAATCGTAATAAACGTGACATAGATTTTAACCAGGGAAGGGAACAAGCCGGATTTCGTCATGGATTTAGCACAATGGACCACATACAAACCCTGAATGAACTTATGGAAAGGACTAATGAATATGAACTTCTACTGTGTCTGGGGTTCATAGATTTTGAAAAAGCTTTCGATTCGATCTCCTTGCCAGAAGTACTTGAACCACTTGAATATCGAGGCATCGAAAGTGGATACATCAAGTTACTGCGAAACATTTACTCGACAGCTACATCTGCTATTAGACTACATCAGGAAAGTGAAAAATTTAAAGTTGGAAAAGGACTAAGGCAGGGAGTTTAAATTTATCCACAACTGTTTTCTGTGGTCCTGGAGAGAGTGTTCCAAAATTTAAACTGGGATGAAGTTGTAAAAGTTAATGGCGAATATCTTCATCACATACGATTCGCTGATGATATGGTCCTGCTTGCTTCAAGTGAAGAAGAACCATAAACCGGAATGTAAGAACTGTGTAATGAGAATTCGAAAATAGGCCTTAAAATGAATTTAAGTAAAACAAAAGTAATGTACAATCAACATGCTGCAAATAAGGGAATAAAGATCAGTGTACAGACAATAGGCATAGTTGATGAGTATGTTTACCTAGGCCAGCTCAAAACATCGAATGCCAAGTTGACAGATGAAAGAAATAGAAGATGTACAATCACATGGAGTTCGTTTGAAAGACTACACTTTACTCTCAAAAGCAAACCACCAATGTATCTCAAGGGTAAAGTTTATAATCAATGTGTCTTACCTGCGATGATGTACGGCTGCGAAACTTGGACAATGAATGCGAAAACGATTTAAGGCTGAATCCAAGTACGTTTTCCCGCCTTTTTCATTTTTCGTCAATTATTCAAATTTGAGTGCAATTAAACAGAAAATGACTTACAAACTATAGTTTGTTTCTTACGTCATTAATGAATACCATTATGTTTAAAGAAATCTTCAAATCTATGTCAATAGACTTTTGTGACAGTTCAATGTACCTTTTGTTTTGAATTTTCTGTTCACTTTTATTTCATATTAATGGTATTCATTAATAATGTAAGAAACAAACTATAGTTTGTAAAAGTCATTTTCTGTTTAATTGCACTCAAATCTGAATAATTGACGAAAAATGAAAAAGGCAGGAAAACCTACTTGGATTCAGACTTAAAGATTAAGAAACACACAAAGCGCAATAGAGAGATGCAAGCGACGACTAACTAGGAGGGACAGGTAGACAAATGAGTGTATTCACGCACAAACGAAGGTGGAGGATGTGATCAAGACTGCGAAGAAGATGAAGTGGGGATGGGTCGGTCACATAGCTACACGAACGGATGGAAGATGGACGAGAAATGTGCTACATTGGATTCCTAGAGAAAAGAACCGACGGAGACGACGTAAAAATGAAAGATGTTTAGATTACATCAAGCGTTTTTCAGGAGCTACCAGGTGTATGCATAAGTTTTCGCCGGTTTTTGTGGTAAAAAAACACGTAATTTTCAAGGGAAATTAATTTTGTTTTATTCAAAATATTGGCCATCGGTTTCTACACATTTCGCCCATCTTTCAGGTAATTGATGCATACCATGCCAGAAAAACTGCTTGTCTTTTGCCTCAAACCATTCGTCGAGCCATTTTCCAACGTGTTCGAAATTGCTGAAGTACTGCTCTGCGAACGCGTGCACCATTGATGCGAAGAGGTGATTGTCAGATGGCGCCAGGTCCGGGGAGTACGGCGGGTGCGGAAGGATGTCCATTCCAAGCGATTTCAAGGTGTCTCTCACTGGTTTTGCTGTGTGAGACGGCGCATTGTCGTGTAACACAATCACTTTGCCATGTCTTCGGGCCCATTCCGGTCGTATTTCGATCAATGCGTGATTTAAATTAATCATTTGTTGGCGATAGCGTTGTGCATTAACGGTTTCGCCGGGCTTCAAGAGTTCATAATACACAATACCGCTCTGGTCCTACCAGACACAAAGCATGGTCTTCTTGCCGAAGCGATTTGGCCTTGGTGTTGAAGGACCGGCTTCGCCAGGTGAAAGCCACGATTTTTTCCGCTTCGGGTTTTCAAAATAAATCCATTTTTCGTCACCCGTCACAACTCGATACAAAAAGGATTTTCTTTCGTGGCGTTGAAGCAGCATTTCACAAGTGACTTTGCGATTTTCCGTTTGACGTTCATTCAAATCGCGTGGGACCTATTTACCCAGTTTATTGATCTTCCCCATTGCTCGTAAACGCCTGCTGATTGTTTCTTGTGACACATTTAATGCTTTGGCCAATTGCTGTTGAGTTTGAGTTGGGTCATCCTCAAATAACAACTGCAATTGCTCGTTTTCGCACTTTTGTGGTCTACCAGAGCGCGCACTACCTTTCACATTGAAATCACCACTTTTAAATTGTCGAAACCATATCTCACATGTTCTAATCGATGGAGCGTGTTCACCATATGTTTCTACCAGCACACGATGACTTTCAACAGCCTTTTTCTTTTGATTAAATAAGAAAAGCAATGCGTGCCGCAAATGTTCTTTTTCAGGCACAAACTTCGACATGATCACTGAACGATAAAACAAAGACGCTAGTGTTTGGCGGACTCAACTTGTGTATGTTTGTAGTTTAATGTCAGACGAACAAAATGACGTATGTGTCAAATGAATACGCTGCGTACTTTTCGCTGGCGCCATCGATTAGGTAAACCGGAAACTACTTATGAATACACCTGGTATATGGATGAGAGTAGTAGCAGATCGAGATATGTGGAAAGAAAAGTGGGAGTGGCGGGCTTCAGCCAGTGGATAGAAAACGGCTGTATATGATATATAAGGTAAATTTATGAGAAAAATGAAGGAAAATAAAGAAAACTACTTACAACTTACATGTTCCGTATTAGAGCACACGCATATTCACATATATACAAGTCACTACGAAATTACGTGCATACAGTTGCACTTAGCCATGTGTAGAGCAAGAGAGCTTAGTGCACGTGATCACAAAGCACACGATTGAAGAGAATGGATACACATAGCGGACGTCACATCGAGCTTGGAGAACAACTGACTGCTGTAGCGCGTAGATTTCCGGAGCTTGGAACAATTTACAATTGTGTAACCATAGGTGAGATCGTGGAAGGAAATGTGTTGAAAATGTAGAGGAAAGGGGAGGTTTAGAGTTACTGAAGGTGAAGACCACGATAGATTTTCGCGCTTAAATCATGAATAAAGGCGTCCTGCCACAGACGGCGTGTTGAGGTTCTGGTCGTAGGGGGTAAAATATGGATTATGGCAACCCGGAAAGATAGATCAAAATTGTTGTTGTGGGACTCGGTGTGTAAGGAGACTGGAGCATCGAGTTTGTTTATAGTACAGAAGTGACGACGGTTATTAATTCGAATGTTAACAGCACAGCCTGTTTCCCCCATATAAAAGGCATCACAGAACTTGCAGGTTAGGATGTATAAAACATAAGAGGTGTGGCATGTACCCTTGCGATTTATGTTTTACCGGCCATTAGCAGTATTGATAGTGACTGTGGGAGAAGTGATGAAAGTGAAGCAGGTCCAACATCTGAATCTCTTGCATGTATAGGCGCCGGTTTGGGGTGGTGGCGAGAAAGGATTCGCGGACCAACATGTTTCTAAGATTAGGTGGATGTTGAAAAACTAATCTAGGTTTGGTGGGAAATACTGATCTTGTGTCTGCGTCAGATTGGAGAATGTGCAAATGATAGTGTAGGATTTGTTTGACCTTGGTTATGCTCTGAACTTTCCTATTAACAACCATTGTCACTTCTGCACTATCAACAAACCGGATGCACCAGTCTCCTTACACACAAAGTCCTCAACACCGATTTTCATCTATCTTCCCTGGTTGCCATAATCCACATTTTACACCCTACCACCAGAACATCAACACGCCGTCTGTGAGAGGGCGCCTTTACTCATGGTTTAAGTGCGAAAATCTATCCTGGTCTTAACATTCAATAACTCTAAACCTCCGGTTCCCTCCACATTTTCAACACATTTCCTTCCACGATCCCACCTATACTCACACAGTTGTAAATTGTTCCAAGCTCCGGATATCTACGCGCTACAGCAGTCAGTTGTTCTCCAAGTTTGATGCGTCGCCCGCTACGTGTCGCAACTCTCTCTTTAATCTTGTGCATTTTGAACACGTGCACTTCGCTCTCTTCCTCTACGCATGACTGTGTGCACGAAATATCTTAGTGACTTGTATATATGTAAATGTGTGTGTGCTTTAATACGAGACATATAAGCTGTTAGCCGGCCGGGTGGCCGAGCGGTCTACGGCAGTTGAACATCGGCTCGAAGGTCCCGGCAGGGGCATGGGTGTGGATTTTAACAGCTAAAGTCGAATCGTGACGGGCCGAAGTCCAAAGTTACTAGACTGGCCCTTATAAAAATAAAGTTTACCCAAGTTTTTTTTTTTATATAAGCTGTAAGTATTTTTCTTCATTTTTTTTCATAAATTTACCTTAAATTGTCCTTTCGGTTTTTCTTTGTGCTGGTGCTTTTTCTTTGTATATATATATATACAGTGCGTGTCAAAAGTTCCGGAACGGCTAAATATCTCGCTTAAAATGCGTTGTTCTGAAAACGGGCAAGTAAAAATTTGCAGGGTATGAACAGAACTATCGGATGCCCGTGTTAAGTCAAAATGTATGCGTCCCTGTGTGGCCCCACGGGGGCCAACTTTTATTTTTCAAATGAGAACCCCCATTTATTATTCAAAATTTGGTATCGACGGAATAAACGAAATCAGAATCGGTACTGCTCAAAGCTGTAGGATGTGAATCCCAGGCCCCATACGGCCGCAAACAGTATCAGCGTAACAAGTGTCGAAAGGTCTGGACCGATTAAATATCTCGGTTAGAAAGCGTTGTTCCGCAAACGTGAAACTGAAGAGTTGCAGGAAAACAACAGAACGATCAGAAAGGCGTGCAAGCCAAAATGTGTGCGGCCCTGTGTGGGCTTGGAAATGAGAACCCCATTTGGTATTCAAAAGTCGGTATCTACGGAAACACATCCTACAGCTTTGAGCAGTACAAATTCTGATTTCGTTGTTTCCGTAGATACCGACTTTTGAATAATAAATGGGGGTTCTCATTTGAAAAATCAATGTTGGGCCCCGTTCTCTTATTAGTGCTCTCATTATATCTTTAACATTTGAGTGACGAGGGTGTCAACCTGCGCTTATGGAACAAGAAAGGCTATGTAACTCCTTTCTAATTACTTCAATTTTACATGCCTGACATTTGTGACTTTCACATTATCTGCACTCTGGCGAATCGCAACTGATATTCAAAAACATTAGTTACTTAGGTGAAGGCCGAGAGGAGGTGAAGGTGGAGCTTTGAGCCAAGCACCTGCTTCTAAGGAAGAACCGGAAATTAGTCGGCATTTTCTTCTAAATTATCTGCAGACTGAAGTAAAAAGGAGATATGTGATTTGATATGGGTTCATCGCATGTGAATTGCTTTGATTTAGTATCGAGTTCGGGTAAACCTGAAACAACTAATAATGCCCAAGTTGTAGAACAAACCTCAATCTCAGAATTCCCATAAGAACTAAAATCATTTTGGAGAAGTGATTCAATTAGGCTTAAGGAACCATAGAATGACGCCAAGAAGGCGGGAATAGCTAATCAAAAGCTCGGCAGATGCTTAATGCTTTAAAATTGACTAGTAGAAACGCCTGAATCCATGTGTGATCAGGAAGGAAACAACTGAGGATGGAAAGAACACAGCTTTCAAATATCTCCATAAGTACCGGATTATCCGGTAACTATTGTCGTATGTACGATGACTGCTGCAATGACGCCACCTGACGAGCGAATAGTGAAGTAGACAGCACGTGCCATAGTTGAACCATATACGGCACTTGATTGTGCAGCAGTGTGTAGAAGGAGAACGGTCTACTCCATGTTTTGGAATTGTGGCTTGTGTTTGATCATGGCAGTGTCGGAGGACCACATACGGAATGTAATGCTGTATGAATTTTACCAGGGTCATCCAGCCAGCGCACCGGCACGAAACAGCAATGCCATATATGGTCAGGGTGCTGTAGATGTGCGCAAGTGCCACAGGTGGTTCCAATGGTTTCGGTCTGGGGACCCAGTCTCACCGCTAAGCCACGAGAAGGGAGACCTGTACAGCTGAACAACAATAACCTGCAGGGCATATTATTGAAGAACTGACCAGCGAAATTTACGTCACCCATTAGAACGTTCATCGTCATCTGCAGGACCTTGGGAACGTGTCGAAACTCGGAAAATGGGCACCACGTGCGTTAACGCCTCAACAGGAGCAGGAGCGAGTTGGTATCTGCACTTCCCTGCTCACCGGTTACAGACGTGAGCCATTTCTGGACAGAATGGTGACAAGGGATGAAAAGTGGATCCTCTACCGTAGCATTACACGCAAACGGAACTGGGTACCTAAAGTAGGGGTGGGGGTGGGGGGGTGAGCGCTGGAACTGTGCCAAAATAGGATCTCCACCCCTGCAAAGTGATGTTGAGTGTTTGGTGGGATAATCCATTTTGAGCTCTTGCCATGTAACCAGACCATCAATGCAGATGTCTACTGTCAGTAGCTTGAACGCCAACGGACTGCATTGTTGGAAAAATGTTCTGCTATGGTTAATCGCAAGGGTGTGCTCATGCACGGTGATCACGCGCGCCCCCACACGGCAAGAAGGACCTGTGCTAAGATCGAGGAATGTAGCTGAGAGAAACTGCCTCAACCGGCGTTTTCACTAGATCTTCCACCAACAGACTACTGTCTTTTTCGCAGCCTGAAAAAAATTACCTTTCTGGGAAAACACTGCACAATGAGGATGATGTGCGACGAACAGTGATCCAGTTCTTTGCCTCCAAAACCGGTAACTTCTTTCACACGGGGGATTCAATAACTGGTTGACAGGTGACAGTGTGTTGTGGAATCTGACAGAGACTATTTTCCTGACTAACGTTAATGTTCCAGGTAAGTTATAGTTCTTTTCTTCCCGGTGCAAAAATACGACATTACTTATAAGCTGATAAACAAATCTGAATAGAAGAAAACTCTGAAAATGTAACATTCTCGCATTTCAAATTGAGCACAAGTGCTCTTTTACAACAGCAACAACAAAAATTTACTATACAAGTTTACACTCCAAGAATACCTTAACCGGGCCGCGGGCAGCAGAACACGATGAACATTATATTTATTCAAAGAACATATTTAAAGCTTTTGAAGATCTTCGAGAATGTATTTATGAACTTTGTGGTAAATCAATCATAAGTTGTTTACTTCATTAATGCTGCCCAAGAGATACGTTGAAAGCTTTCAGCACTGCGGAGCCAAGGACATTAAACTGCATACATACAAAAAAGAACCTGAAAAAGGATATCGTTTACCGCTAAATTTTGTGACGTGTGATAGTGGAAAACTTCTTACGTATCCAGATATACCGGTATTGTCAAAAGAGATCTTGTCACAACAAACGAAAAACGTTTTTGTAAACTCCAGGAATTTCATTCATCTTCAGAGCCAAATGTGATTTCTACTGTTCTTCAACTTAGAAGTGATATTCAGAAATTACAGAAAAACAACTCACTGTCCAATCTTTGGCCTGTAACACCTGATCACAAGAGAGCATATAAACCAGAGTGTCTTACTGCCAGAATCTGTCAGACCATTTTTAACCGCTCTTCTTACAGGTAACACTTGAAAAACAATTAGAATACTCACGTCTAATTTGGCCATTGGTAAAGAATTTATTAACTTTTCCATCGGTAAAGTTAAGACTCAAAACACATTATCTTACCTTTTACAATTAAGACATCAAATGTTGAACTTAAAAAAAAAAAGAAAGAAAGAAAGAGAGAGAGAAAGAAACTGCCGCTGGTGTACAGAAAACTTGTGAAGGTGAGATCAATGCCTGGGTCTGCGCAGAAACATTACGCCAAAACTTGCTTGTGATAAAATCGATAGGCTAGAAGAAACCCTTTCTGGAGCTAGTACTAGTCATTGTGTCAATGCGATAGCAAAACAGTTGGAAAGAAATTAATAGATAAGTTGCCCATCTAAAGTGTCATCTAAAAGAAAGACAATGAACTTTTAAACACTATCCTAGCAGAGCTACCACACTACAATCATGGAAAAAGAACAGGGCCAGTTTTCATTTGCTACGATGACACTACTTATAAAGATGTAATTCTAATATCCAGTAACATATTATGGATTCTGATGTGGAACTTTGATCCTCAGCACCAACTCATTCCTAGCTGGTTTGAACACTAACCTTCAAAGAAATATTGACATTCATCCTACAAGCATTGGCTTACCTACCAACAGTAAATTTATACCAGCAAAAAGCATGAACACAACATATAAGGTGCTTAACAGTTCACTCGCAACCAAAGAAAAACATCAATTTCTGTCAATTGTCGATACTATTGACACAGTTATTTATGTTAATGAAACAGAAATTGTTGGAAGACTCCTGATAAATACCAATCAACAGTACTAACAACGCCAAGTAATTTATTGTCCAACGACGATTGATAGGGTGCTAATAGGTTAGGTTAGATTAGGCAAAGTGTTTGCTTACATGAAACAGAAAATACTTTAATATATATGGTAATGTAAACTAACCTAAACCGTACCGTATTCAATACAATCTAACTTTTATTGAGAGAATGTAATAAAGGAATCAACTCGACGTAATCTAACAAAATGCAATCCAAGTTGCTATTGCCTAATGTCGATTTGATTGCGCTACATAGCTAATGCATATTGCTAAATTATTGTATTTATAATAAGATTGAGTTTGTTTAAATTGTATACCTGATGTTATTTCGCTGAAAATCAATCAATTCATGTAAATAAACGATTTCTGAATTAGGTTTGCTGAATTCAATTTACGTTTATTGTTTTGTTTCAGAGTTGGTGCAAGCAGCATTAAGCTTCAGTGTATAGATGGAAGGATTTTTCATTATGAAAATTTAGATATAGTTTTAAATTATAAATATATATTATCTGAATGGCATTTAAAGTTTAACGCTATTTTGATTCAATTATGGATGGATGCAAGCGTAATACAGTCTGTGGAAGTTACTTTCATTGATGATTGAAACTGTAAAGTTTAAACAACTAAGTTGTATATTGCACAAATATATGTAAAAGCTCAATGTGTGAACATCTGGATATACCTTGAAATTATGATAAGTTCGTAATAAAGCCTTATTGGTTTCATGCTCGATATATTTAACCTCGATTTTCTTCAACAGAAGTAATTTCTCTTAGGCCGGGGTATTAGAGTATCAAGTTTAGTTCCACCTTTCTTGAAATCCATCAAAGCGGGCATATTGATAATAGATAGTATTCCATATGACGTCATCCTTCGAAAAGTACAAGTTGCCTACAGCTGAGAGTAAGAGTAAAGAAGCTTAATTTATGCTCAAGAGCTAGTCTGGAAAGAGCGTATTTGTTGCTGCGGGCATTTATACATAGTATTATATACTACATGTTTTCCTTCAAATTCACAGGATGAACAGAAGACGGTAAACGATGAAACCTGTATTTTTTTCGTTTTCGTGGTAGAACAGTTTGAATGGGGAAAATGGTCCCCAAAAGTGAAAAAAATTACGGAGCCGAAAAGCAGGTGTGGTTAAAGCCGATTTCCTTCCAATTCACAGGTTGAACAGAAGACGGTAAACGATAAAACCAGTTTTTGTTTTCGTTTGTGCGGTAAAACAGCTTGAAGGGGAAAAATGACCTTCC
>JAGDQP010009825.1:0-57699 GCA_022664845.1 Lepisma saccharinum | reverse complement strand
CAAGGAGTAGACGACGAAGAAACGTATTTTAGAAATATTTTTTAACGTTATTTATGTCCACTTCGACCATTTTTAGTTGGCCAAAACAGAGTTTGGTTGCTGTCTAATGGTATACATATGTAGTTGGATTTCGTCCATTAGTTTTTACGATAATGTATTAATTTGCTTGAAATTTCCAACTGTATGCAGTGGGGTTCGAACATGAAAATTTGCATACTCGTCGTTTGTAGCTCGTCACTCTAACTACAGTGTTATTTTTCTTTTAATTTTTTTTCTCGCCCTAAGTGAGTTTTAATTCCTTTTACACTACTTATTCCTTTTTACTGAAAATACAGATTTGTACTAATAATACAGTCCATGTCCATAATGCACGTAGGAAAGTCACGTCTGACGGCTGTTCTCTTCCGATTCTCTTAATATATGTATAAACAAGTGTAAATCACATAGGTAGACTTTTTGAGTCGTGGAAATATTTTTCTATGGGGCCGTAACCCTTTCGGGCGGCGAATTGTTTGAGTCGTTGCCGACTTTTATTAAAATTATTGTAGCTTCTGCTGTAATTATAGGAACACAATAAATAAGAGCTATTTTCTTTTCAAATAGCCCACAAAATAAAACGACTTATAGTTCGATATCGTAACGATGTAAACATAGGAGAGAGAGAAGCAAATATCAATTTTGGTTTATTTTTTGAAAATTGTTTTTTATTCTCCTAGTGGGTTTCCTTATGACATCCCGTGTGCAATTGGATAATAGAATAGTGTGGGTTTTCTACCTTGCCAAAGTGATGGTGAACACCGGAGACCCCCGACGGGGGTGGGTTGGGAGGGGAGGAATATCAGAATTCTAAATATCTTTATTTACTCTTTTTAATCCAGGAAATCTCCCGTAAATATGCTCCTGACCTAAAATATCTGATATACAAGAAAAGTGACATTTTTGCTACTCTATACAGAAATAATCTACACTACACTATTTAGAGCCCGAGAACTGGCCGCCATTATGAAAAGATGGCGACAAAAATAGGTTTTTGCATTTAAGTCATAAGCCGTGGCTCGTACAGAAATTTTGCAGGAGTACAAAATGAAAAATCGTATTTCTTTTTCTTCGTGAGTCACTATTACCTTTTTCACTCTAGAATGAATGGTTACGAAAGTAGAACCGGTTTTAATTTTGTAAGTTAAGTTTCAGCTTTTAATAGGGAAGTGATTTATTTTAAAAAGACATTTCTTTTTTAAATTTCAGGGTGAGGCAAAAGCCTAGGAACGTCGAAAATGGAAATATTGAGTGAAACTAATTATTGAATATCGGCGATGTAAGGACGGGCTTCATGTCGGCCATCTTGAAAGCCGCCATCTTGGATTTATTTCGAGAATTGTAAAATGGAAATGCCATCATGTGGCATATCATTTTAGGCTACCTCATTTCCAGAAATTCAAATATGAAATAGTTTCTCACCTACGTTTACTTGTTTAGGTGATAGAGGACTATGAAGTCTCGAACTTGATGAAGGGCAATGGTTGGGCATTCTGTCATTGAGGGTGATTCGGCATGGCACTTACCTTTTACGAACGAATCGAGATTGTCCTCGTGAATGGTAGTCGCATCACCAGATTAAATGCAGCTAAGTTCAGTGTCCGTCAGTCTCAGAGAGGAGGCAGAGCACACACAACACAACCGTGTTGCGATATTGAAGAAATTTGATTAAGATCTGTGCGCGACAGGGGACGCAGTGAACGACTAAGTGCCGCGAACGACGAAAACACGGCAAGAGTACTGTTGACAACATTGTGAAGAGCCCCACATGCAACTGGCGATAGCAGCTGTCATTCGGTGGTGCATATTACGGGCTGTGGATGAAAACAGATGACATCATATAAGTTGCAAATGCATACACATCTTAGTGAGTATCTCCCAGACAGACTTAGTAGAATGGACGACAGAGCGATGCAATGAGGAACCAATGCTTCTTTTGTGTGAGTGCTGTAGCGATGATCCAATAAACGGAATTATCGTTAAGCGTCTGATGCCAACTAAACATCGACAGATGGCAATAAAGCCGTTTGCTGAAGCAAGATCATGATGTGCTGTGGAATATGGGACTCACAGATTGGGGCAATGTCACGGTGTGGTGCGCATCCATGGCAAATTGACTGATGAACAATACCTGGATAGCTTTTGCGAGAACGTGTTCCTCTACTGCTAAATCCTGAAGGGTATTTTTCTCCTTTTTTGCGTCCCCGCACTGCTCTGCAGAGATATGGGAGTGGTTGGATCTCAAACTTCCGGGATGTAAGATCGGTCAGCGAGGACCCATCGATAGCTACCTTGGTTCAGCTGATCTCTGGAGGTATCTGAAAACATGATGTATTGCGAAAAGTTGAACAGCCTACACCATCTCCAATAACGGGTCACTGTTAAGCATGATGTGTTACGCAGGGCCCATTAGAATTGAAAAAAAAAACTGATGTAGAGTGTGACCTACACGTAGATCATATCATGTAGGGAGCCAAATATTAATTTTGAAGGTCTAAAGACAAATATTAATATTTTGTCTATCCCCTACACAAAAAAAACATAGGTTAAAAGGCCGCACCATTTAATTTCTTGGAACGAGTTAGCCTAAAACAATGTTACATGACCCCTTCCATTTTTAACATTTTCGACCTAAATCAAAGATAGTGGTTTTTAATAGGTGGTGTGTCGAGATATCGTTCACCAGTCAAGTTGCCATGGATGAACACTGGCTGTTCATATGCCCAATATTCCACACTACATCATGATCATGCTCCCACCTCCTGCTGTACTGTCATCTGTCCATGATGGTTGGCATCATATCAAAAATGATGGTTATGTTTATTGTCTTCACCATGGATATAGATCATCACCTCTTCCCTAGGCAACTCACACAAAGGAGTGTGATCCTCATTACTCCGCTCTAGAGTCTATTGTGCAAACTGAATCCGCCTGTACCTAGCCGCCGTAGCTCAGTGGTAGAGCGTTGGCGTAGCATTCGGGAGACCGTGGGTTCGATCCCAGCGGCCAACCATTCTGAATGAGGTTTCTAAAGGGTTTTTCCTCAGACACACCTGTTAAATGCCGGGATGGCACCTTGAACTTCGGCCCTGGCTGACACCTTATCGAATCCTTTCTCTTCCCCTATCTCATCCTGAGCCTTAGATGCCTAAAAACCATGAATAAAATTCAAATCTAAATGTGTCCGCTTGTGTGGGTCATCTCAATTTTTTTTTTCAGCTTATACGGACGCCACTTGTTCTAGTACTATATCCCCAAGTATATCCCCTTCGGGGGTCTCCGGTGTCCACCATCACTTTGGCAAGGTAGAAAACCCACACTATTCTATCATCCAATTGCACACGGGATGTCATAAGGAAACCCACTAGGAGAATAAAAACAATTTTCAAAAAATAAACCAAAATTGATATTTGCCTCTCTCTCTCTCTCTTATGTTTACATCGTTACGATATCGAACTACAAGTCGTTTTATTTTGTGGACTGTTTGAAAAGAAAATAGCTCTTATTTATTGTGTTCCTATAATTACAGCAGAAGCTACAATAATTTTAATATAAGTCGGCAACGACTCAAACAATTCGCCGCCCGAAAGGGTTACAGCCCCATGGAAAAATATGTCCACACAGTAAAAAAAATAGCTGTGTTAATTCAACACAATACGGTGTCCCAACGTGACTACCACTTTTGTGTGTTAAATCAACACAACACACGGTACTGGGACAAAAAAGTTACGATTGCAGCTAGATTTGAACATGGATTGCTCAGTTAAAAGTCGAGCGTCTTACCGACTTCGCTAAATCGTCAGACGGAAACAGCATAATATTGAAACAATATAGAAGATAAAAAAAATATTGCTGAACCTCAAACACAAACAAAGTTACTCTCACGACTTATGCCATGCTTTAATCACTTTTCCATTGGTCAATTAGGGATCACAATCCCCATTAATTGAGAATATGTTCCATTTCTATGAAAGCAAGCGCAGCATTTGACATGTTATTACGATAACAAAGCAGTAATGCTGGAGTCTCTGGCTGTCGCCATCTTGCTTGCTTTCGTAGAAATAGAATATTCTCAATGAATGGAAATTCTGGTTCTCAATTGGCAAATAGGAAGTGATTAAACCATGGGGTAAGTCGTGCAAGTAACTTAATTTGTTTTGGGGATTCAGCAACATATATTTGAACCCATACTCTGTTTAAATATATAGTGTAGTCGTTTAATTCAAATATTGTTCACTAAATATCGTTTGCATCTAGTGCTTTTTCTGTCTGACGATTTAGCTAAGTCGGTAAGACGTTTGACTTCTAACAGACCAACTCCTGTTCAAATCTTACTGCAGTCGTAACCTTTTTTCCACATTACCGAAATCAACACTGTGTGTTGTGTTGATTTAACACACAAAAGTGGTATTCACGCTGGGACACCGCATTGTGTTGAATTAACACAGCTATTTTCTGCAGTACACGACTCGAAAAGTCTACCCTTGTTATTTACACTTGTTTAGACACACATTAAGAGAATCTGAAGAGAACAGCCGTGGACAGGGACTATACTATAACTATCTTAAATCCTAAGTTAAAATTACATACTGAAACATCCATGCCCTAGGCGGGATTCGAACCCACGATCTTGGAGTAAATGGACAAACGCACTATCCCGCTCGACTACCTCGATCGGCCGTTGAATGAGGATGCTATAGAGGAGTCTTCGAATTACTATGTTTTTTACTATTCATTTTATGTTACGAAGACTGTATCTGAAGTAAATGGATGCGTGTAGGCTTGAAGGCAGTCGCCACAAATCCAGACTCGTTGTGTAATGTGCTAAAATGTAGCATGAGGGTCTTTTGTTATTTTTCTGTTAAGTTGTCCCTGAGAGGATGACGTCATGCTGTTGATTACGCGAGGCATGAATCGCGATCTTTACCTCACTTCGTGCTTTACACAGGTGGGTAGTGGTCGCTTGTTTAGTGAATGGAGTAATATTGTATAAATCCATATCTAAGTTTAATACTAAAAAAAAATATCGTTTTGTTGTAACATGAGTGTTTATGGAGAAGTGGAGGAGAGAATTAATTCGCAAGTATAAATGTATAGTTTCTGTTATACAAGCAAATGTCTGTTTGTGAGCCTACAAGAAGGGGCTGGGCATTGTCAGACATCTTGAGCACACTGAGACTATGTGTGCTAAAGTCAGGTATTCTTTTGATTATATTTTATTGTAGTAGTTTTGCTTTGGTTGAAATAAACCCATATTCTTTTTATGTATGCCTGTCTTTAAGTACAAGTTCTATATTGGAGGCGACTGTCGTCCAAGGGGCAGCCAACCAAAACGGCTACTTTCTTCTTTCCGCCGTGGCGCATGAAAATATAGGTGAAATATTAAAACAAACCTTTCTTATTTTGGCGGGACGTAATTGGTTCATTTCATCGTTAAAGTTAACTATATATATTTTTGCCTTTTTATTTTCGTGTCCCTATATTTTCGTTCGCGGCGGGAGGATGGGAGATAGTAAGGCTAGGTCCTGTACAAATAAAGTAAAACACGAAGTCAATTCGATTGCATTTTTTTTGTGTATATGTAATCAAACAGCAAAGTGTATGTAGTAACTTTCTATTAGTATGAAATGCTTGTATAGGGAGGTATTCCTTTTCTGTTATTGTGTGATATTAACACGAATTATTGTAAAAAGGCGTGTTCAATCTTAGTTTCTAGTTCAAGGTCATTACCGCGATACGACTTTCATGATGAAGCAAGCGCCAAGCAGAACGCCGATAGCCTTGAAGTCACCTGACGAGCGTAATGTCTCAATAAATGATTTAATGTTAGAAACGGCGGAGGCTAGGCAATCTATTATATTTTGTTTTACGAAACAACAAATTGAAGCTTTGAAATGTAACATTCTGGAAATAGAACACGTTGCTGATATAGATGAGGCCGGTATAAGACTGAATTTTGATTGTTAAAACCTTGTACTTGGAAAGAGAGAAACAGTTATTTAGTGATCTCTCTCGAAACAAGACATGTGAAGCCGTCACTGGAAAGAGAGGCGGCACAGATTCGAACCCTGCTCTTACCGCTCTTTTGAACAAAAAAATATGTGATTTAGAGGAAGAAGAAATTTCCGGGAAATTAATAGAAACTAAGTTGTCTGAAAGAGTGTATATTAGCATCCTGGATAGATTTCTCAATGAATTATGTAACTGTGACGGAAAAGATCCTATTTTGCTTTATACCTTTTTAGTAATGTTAGATCATTTTTATTCAGAGGGTTATGTACCTTACAAAACATTCATATTGTCTTTGCTTGGGAAATGTAGTAATTCATTATTGGATGTTGTAAAAATGGCAGGAAGGCAATGCAAAACATGGACTCAATTTAGAGAATACGTGATAACTAATTTGCTCTCGGATGGGGCCATTCAAAATCTTCTGGTCACCTTTTGGTATGGGAGACAAGCAGATGTAGAAACTTTGAGTGAATATGTAAAGAGGTTGGATCAAGCTCGGCGTATATTGTCTTTAAATATTTCGGGTTCCGACTTCATTAAAGTACTGAGTAATGGTGTTCTCCCCAGTATAAGAGAGAAAATATTTTATTACAAGCTTCCAACGACTAGAGTCGAGTTGGACGAACTTCTAAACAACTATTATCGTCATGAGCGATATGCCTTGCAATTCGGACCCGAAACAAATGCGGGGATAAATTCGAAAGTAGGCCAGGGACGCGTCCTTGCTTGTTACAAATGCGGGGAAAACCATTTGATCAAAAATTGTCCTAAAAATAGATCCCTAGGTGGTAATGTAAAAACTAAAAATGTAGTGCGTGATTCCGACACTTTAAATTATCAGAATGGAAATGTAAACGGAGATAGAGGGGTATATGTATCTGTATCTGTAATGGGCCACGAGGCTGTGTCTTATCTAGATTGTGGGTGTACTACGAATTTAATCAGTAGCATTTTATTTAATAAACTGTTAAATGATCCCACTGTCAGTATAAATTATGAAGACAAATTTATTGGAAAAACTCTTGTTTCAAATGTGATTACGTTGAATACTTCTATATGGTTTGAAACAGACTTAGCAAAAGTGAAAACAAGAATAAAGGCTTTCAAGTTTGAAGGATTGCCGGCAGACATTTTCCTAGGAATTGATGCTTTCGAACAATTGTTAATAGATCTCAGCTTTAGTACTAGAATGGTTTCGTTTAGTGCTTTACACGTGACATTACCTTTCTTCGACGTGCAACATGCAGCGTCCGAAGTGACAGTTGTGCCAGAAAATTCTGTCCCGTCTTCGTCTCATTGCAGGGATGGGTCCACAACTAGGTCTCCCAATATGCAACCTAGGGGGATTCATAGAGTGGTCCAGGACCTGCCTCTAAGTACCGTTACACCTTCTTCAGTGACTCTTGAGAATATTCCACGTCCTGTGAACTGGTTACAGGAGGTAAAGAATGTTACGCAAGAGGAGTTATTGATTGGAGAAGCTCCGAGGGTTCCCCGATACACAGGTGGGACTAGAATTTTTACTAATAAACTTTTCTCCAACAACAGATTGCAGTTAATTAAGGATGCCAATAAAATAGTGGATAAAAAATGGACTACAGGTAATAGGAAGGACTTAAAATATTGTCATGATGACACTGTTTTTGTTTCGGCGCCCCAGTCTCCGTCTAACGTAGAAATGCACGATAATGTCGGTGATTGTTCTAGTCTTAAAGTAGAACACAACCTATTGAAATTTTTCAAAAATATCCTAGGGATGTTCTTTTAAATCAATATGTAAATGAGAAAGGTCTTAAGATCCTGGGTAATAAGGAGTTCAGTATAGAAATGACTATTGAAGAAAAGAATAAAATAATACAGGGAGTTGATTCTAAATATTGTGATCAGAATGGGGAATTGCCAGTGTTTGTAAGCGAACTATTGTCCGATTATAGTGACGTGGTCACAAATCGCATAGGATGTATTAATGATTTTATTTATGAGTTTGACGTTAAGAGTGATAAAGTAATATGTGAGAAACCTTATCCTCTTATAGCCGCGGATCACGTTGAAGCTAAGCGTATTATCAATGAATTATTGGATCACAATATTATTAAAAGAAGTAAATCCGAATATAGATCTCCTGAGTTTCTGATACCTTCTAACTCACGATCCAAACGTTTGGTCGTGAATTATTCTCGTCTTAATCAAATTATATCTGGAGATAGTTATGTTTGCCCGAATGTGGAAGAGAGTATTAGTAAATTGTCACGAGCCCGTGTGCTGTCATGTATGGATGCCGGTAAAGCATTTTATCAGGTAGTTATCTCCCCACAATGTTCTAAGTATACAGCGTTCTCGTTAGACGGCAAAATATACGAATTCAATCGAGTGAGCACGGGTCTTAAGATAGGATCCCAAGCTTTGGCCCGAATGTCTGAAGATGTTTTCGAGGGTCTTGAGGAAGAGGGATTATCTTTCTATTGTGATGATTTGGTCCTCGCCACTGAAACCGTGGAACAACACAAGGTCCTATTACAAAAGGTTCTCACACGAATGTGAGAGAGAGGTCTGACCATAGCCCCTGATAAAATTTCTTTATTTAAGGAAAAGATCCAACATCTTGGATTTTTAGTAGGCAATGGGGAACGTAAAATGTTGCCTTCAAGATTGGAGGCTATTAGAGAATTGTCTCCCCCGAAAAATAGGCGAGGCCTTAGGAAGTTAGTTGGTTATTTGAATTATTTCGCAGCCTTTATAGACGAATATTCAACGATAATGAACCCTATTTTACAACTATTATCAACTTCCGTTCCCTTTTCATGGGGGGAAATTCAAAATGCAGCCTTGGCAGAAATTAAATGTAGATTTGAAGAAGATGTACTGTTGGGTATCCCTGATATGACAAACTTTTCACGTGTTCTGTGATGGTAGTTTGAAAAAATTGGGAGGGGTGATTTGTCAAGAGGAAGAGAATGGGCATATGAGACCTGTTGCCTTCTATAAAAAAAGGCTCAGGCCTGCGGATTTTAATCACCCAGCTTATTTGGTTGAATTAATCGCCCTATACAATATCTTAATGAGATACAAATATTATTTGCAAAACCATTTCTTCATTCACTGTGACAACATGTCTCTGATTCATACCTTAAAGAATGGGAGGGGAATGAAGAAATATGGTAATATTATTCAGAAGATTATGGAATTTGACTTTACCATACAACATATTTCAAGTCAGAGTAACTTGGTAAGTGATTTCGTCTCCCGCATGCAGGATCCCTCTTTATTCCAGATATTAGAATCAGATCCGGATAAGGATATCATTGGAAATGAAAAGAGTGGATCTTTGTGTAGTCTTTGGTCCTTGCCTCTAGTTCACCGAGATAACTGAGGAGGACGTCAAGGATATTTATGAAGAAACTATGCGACAAGGCGGGAAAAAAAGGTATTACAAAATTATCAATTCTTTATTGTATAAAAGAACGAAGGCTAAGGTGAAGCCTTATAAAATTCTCCTTCCTAAAAGCTTACGAAGTATGGTTATCAGTTATTATCATCTGGCTCCCCAAGTTGGGGCACATCAGGGATTCTTTAAAACCCTAGGTAAAATAAGCCGTCATTTCACTTGTAGTAATTTGATGGGTGAAGTGCGTGAATTTGTCCGTAGATGTCACAGATGTTAGCTGGCCAAACCTGGCTCTGCAAAAAGACAGGAACAATTAATTTCGACATTTGCAAGAAAGGTTCATGAGCATTGGTATTGTGACCTGAACGGACAATTACCTAATAGTAGCGGTTATTCTGCTGTGCTATTGTGCTTAGATGACGCTTCTCGATTCGTACATCTAATCCCTTTACAGTCTTTAAATTCGAAATCAATTGCTAAAGCCTTGTATACTCTATTCTGTAGATATAGATTTATCGAAAAGCTCACTACAGATGGGGCTTCATACTGGCGATCTAGTTACTTCAAATAATTCACTCATGGGTTGGGTGTGAAGCATTTCAAGTCTAGTCCGTATTTCCCAAGTAGTAACGCGGTGGGAAAATATGTTCGAACGCTTAAAGAAAGTCTTAGAACTTACTTGACAGGGAAACAATCTCTATGGAATCGATATCTTGAGGAATTACAGCATAGTTTCAATGCCGCATTACATTATAATTCAAAGGTAACGGCTATTGAGTTATACTTGGGACGTCCTCCTTTGGATCCCTTGTTAGTCCACTGGGAAATTCACGACAATGATGGTTCAACTCATGCAGATTTGTGGACGATTGCTATGCAAAATATGGAAAAGGCCTGGCAAGAGCGAAAACGTATATATAATAAAAGGATGGCTCCTGTCACGTTTACAGTAGGAGATTCAATTTTAGTCGGTGCTCAACGAAAATCTTCTGAAGGATAAGAAGACTAAGTCGTTGATGGATATCTTTCATGGACCTTATATTATTGAATCTTTCCCTACCCCAAATACCTTAATCGGGAAAAATGACGATGGCAAGAGGATATGGTCTCATGTATCGTTGATAAAACGATATTTACTCAATAGAACTAATAATGTGGTGGGGCAGCATCGTGTTGATACCCCACAATAATTTTTGTTTGGAAGAAAACAAAATGATCCGTTTGTCTCATTTTGTTTTTCTGGGGAGGCCCCGACTTTTGTAATATGCTAAGTGCAGCATGAGAGTTTTTTTTTTGTTAGTAGTCTATGCGAGGATGACGTCATACGGTTGGTTGCGCGACGCGTGATTCACGACCTTTCCTCACTTCGTGTTTTACACAGGTGGGTAGTGGTCGCTTATTCAGTGAATGGAGTTATGTTGTGTAATCCATATTTAAGTTTAATACTCCAAGAATTATGGTTTTGTTGTAACATGAGTGTTCATGGAAAAGTGGAGGAGAGAATTAATTTGAAAGTGTAAAAGTATATTCTCTGTTATAAGCGAATGTCTGTTTTGTGAGCCTAGAGGAAGGGGGTCGGGCATGGTCAGACATCTTGAGCACATTGAGGTGATGTATGCTAAAGTCAGGTATTTCTTTGATTATATTTTTATTGTAGTAGTTGCTTTAGTTGAAATAAATCCATGTTCCTTTTATGTCTGCTTGTCTTTAAGTACAAATTCTATATATTCTTGGAGGCGACTGTCGTCCAGGTGGCGGCCTACCAAAACGGCGTTTTTCCTTCTCGTGGCGTATGAAAATATAGGTGAAATATTAAAACTAACATTTCTTATTTTGGCGGGACGTAGTTGGTTCATTTCATCGTTAAATTTAAACCTATTTTTTTTACCTTTTTCTTTTAGTGTCCCTATATTTTCGTTCGGGACGGGAGGAGGGGGAAAAGTAAGGCTAGGTCCTGTACAATCTGCTGTACTTAAAAGAAAACCCTTGCCAGCAAACTGTTTAATGCAACGACTACGTAAATTAGGTCTGATTGAAGCTTACCTAACCTAATCGACGTAACTTCATCTTGAATATGTAAATAGTCAGTCATAGCCAATTCCTTACGTAGAAGCATAAATTTCTATGGAAAAGACTACGTCGGTATCAACTACTAAGCGATCCTCAAAAATCAAGCTTATAACAATATTTAGCCCCGAAACATATTGGTTGCTCCAATATATATACATCAGAAATTACACATGACCATTTCTCAACTCCAATACCCAGATTCGCTGTAACTGTTCACCTTCTAGGAACTAAATCAAATACATCGTTGAGCCTTACTCTGCATTATGGCTTCGATTCGTAATGTACAAGAAGCGTCTAAAGCACACACTCTTGCGCCTAAGCGCCTTTGTATCAGTCGTTTTATTTTATATATAAATACTCAACTACGATAGTAATTTCACACTTGTAAGAATAAATTTCATTTACGGCCATAAGTCATCTCAGGCCAGGATAAGGTGGAGGAGTGGATATCGCACATTAATATATTTACAAGAGGAAGAACAAAGGATAACCAATCCATAAACTTGGAAAGACTACTGTTATCTGAAAAAAATACTTTATTAGTTAACTAATAAACGGTTTGAAATACGTCTGACCTATATTAAGTTTAGGTACAAAAGTTTTGAAGTAATACTTCAAAAACAGTTCTTTAAGTGGGAGTTAGAGATTTAGTAAGTGGACGTCAATCGCTTTGTGTCCTGCTTACGATTCTTCCACTGCTTTATTGATGTATTCATGTAACGTTTCATTTATAACATTAAGGTTATTTTACACTGAAATTTAAAACAAATAAGAGATCCCGTGGATTGTGAACGGATACATACTGCCTTGGACTACCAGACCAAGCGGTCAACAAACAGATTATTATGTTATAAATCGCACAATAAACTCTGACAAACGCGAAATTGTGTCTTTACCCCTGTATACATGAAACATCTCTATCCTTGCGAATTGGTTATTGCACTAAGTTCTTACGAGGTAAGGAACAAGATCAAAGTATTCGTGCAAGATTCTTTATTCAGGAACGAAATAACTATACATTTACAATATACGTTGTAAAAGAAAAGGATCAGTCAGAACGGGGCGATAGTGACACCTATCAGACGACACATCAAATTCTGGTACAACTGACTAACGAATTACGTATAAGAATCGCGATGAATGACGGGAGGTTCTGTGCTGAAAATGTGTGGCAAACGGATCGAGCATGAGGGCGTCGGGAAAATTCATATATTTGGGAGTTGAACATAGTAGACAGATGGGGATTGGAGATATTTAAGGCTTAGGCCGTGTTACAGTTTTGGCTAAAATCATGAATGAAGGTCCCATCCCAAAGACGGCCTGTACAGGCGTTAGTTATAGGAGGCAAAACGTGGATTACAGTAACACGAAAGGACAAGTCAAAACTGATTGGGTACGTAAGGTGGCTATTTGATTAGGTATGTAAGGTGACTGGAATATCTAGTTTGTTGCTGGTGCAAAAATGACGATGGTTGTTCACAGCCTAATCTTTAGAGGTCGCCTGTTTTCCCCACATAAAAAGCATCGCAGAATGCAGTTAGGAGTATGGCAGGTACGCTTGGGGTATAAGTTTAATTAAAAGCGATCGTAGAAGTGATAACGATGGGGCATGTCATGCATCTGTGTATCTTGCGTATGTGGGCACAGGTTGGGGATAGAGGGGGGCAGAGGGATGAAAAACTACTCGGCTTGGCAAGAAACAATTATCTAGTGTCTGGGTCTGATTGCACGATGTGGAAGTGTAAATGCAGCATTTGTTTGAGCTTGATTAGTAAAGGATGGAAATGAGGGATTAGAGCAGGTGGATATGGACTGGTGCTAGCAGATTGAGTGTGTAAGGAGGAAAAAGGGGTCTGCTTGGTTTCCAGATTAGGTGAGTAGCCTCATTTGACCACAGCTGTCTGGAGATCTGGTTGTAGGTTCCGGTTGCAAATGTGATTTAGGCATTATCCTAACAAGGAAGGGTCACGGTTCGCAAACACACAACTCCTATTCACACCTAATACATCACAAGCAACATAACGAGATATGTAGATTACCAAAATTTAAGGTGCCATGGTCCAGGAGGAGGGGAGCTAGGGGCTCCGGAACTTCGAATGTCACAAAAATGTATGTGAAGGCAGTAGTGAGGTTTTAATGGAATATCTTGAAAACGGGAAAAGCAATCAAAATAAAACTTGCACAACATATAGCTAACCACAAGTAGTAACAAAAACCATAAGCAGTGTTGCCAACGCAGAACAAAGTTACATTTTTTTAAAATAGCATTATATACCAATTAATGCACAGTGGAAAAGTACTGGGAATAGAAACGAAAATAGTACAGGTTGGTTGCAGTATTGCAAACTAAGGAAGACATATGATCTGAAAGTTATCGGGTTAGAAAATATATGTGGAGACACAGACCAATATGCTGGTTTCTGGAATAACAGTAACAACGCTAATCAGCACGTATACTAACGAGGGTTGGGGAATAGTGAAAACATTGTCACCACTGAATGGAACCACGTGTCAAGTAACATGTATTTAAAAGGCATTAGTTACAAACAAAAGAACATTGTGAACGCTGGTACCATAGTGTTGCAATCTTCGTGTTCGTGTGATATATCTTCCATAGTTTGCAACATTGTGCAACCAACTTGTACTATTTTCTTTTCTATTGCCAGTACTTTTCCACTGTGCATTAATTGGTATATAATGCTATTTAAAAAAATGTAGCTTTGTTCTGCGTTGGCAACACTGCTTATGGTTTTTGTTACTACTTGTGGTTAGTTATATATTGTGCAAGTTTTATTTTGATTACTTTTCCCATTTTCAAGATATTCCATTAAACCTCACTACAGCCTTTATATACATTTTTGTGACATTCGAAGTTCCGGAGCCCCTAGCTCCCCTCCCTCTGGATCATGGAACTTTAAATTTTGGTAATCTACATATTTCGTTATGTTGCTTGTGATGTATTAGGTGTGAATAGGATTTGTGTGTTTGAGAATCATGACCCTTCCTTGTAAGACACGGGAGAAACGAATACACATTTCGGTGTGGTACGATAGCGAACTCTAATAATGCATATGGTTGATTGGTTTCATCTAAACGGAAGTGATGAGAGTGTTGTTTTCTAGGGTGATGTCCATGTCAAGAAACGTGGTTTCTAGGTTTGAAATGGACCATGTGAGCTGGACAGCACGGAACTGGTTCAGTTATTCTAGAAACGTGTTGAGGCTACCTTCATCGTTTGGCCATACGGTGGAAATGTCATCTAAGAACCGGAGTCAAAGACTGAGTTGGTCGTGTTCTAGCTTGCCCGTAAAACTTTTGCATGGGAAGAAACCATTCTCGTACCCAAGACTTGCCTCGGATTTGAAGGTAGTGTTTGTTGTTGAAAGTGAAGTTGTTACAGATTTTATAGGTAAGAACTAGGTTGGTCAGATTTATAAAGAAAGCTGGGGTTTTGGCTGTCCAAAGCTGGTACGCGATGGACACGAGGAATGTTGGTGCACAAGAAAGTAGCATCTATAGTCATACGCAGTGAGTCTGAAAGGAAAAAGATATAATTTACGGATTATTCCTAGGAAGTGGTAGGTGTCATGTATGGGAGGCAGGTAGCGCTTGAACATGTGGCTGTAGGAAGGAGTTAACAAAAGCGGAATCACACTCAGTAGAAGAATTATAGATTGCTACCGGGTTAGTGGATTTTCAGTAATGGTAGAAAGTAGGAGTGCAAGGACTGTCTGGAGTTCCTATGTTATGGAAATTTCTGGAGGACCGTTAACGGTGATTATCGGATAAATTCGGAGATTTTCTTTTGATGTGTATCTTACGTCTGTGGTGGTAGGTTTGCAGGTGCTGGAGTCGGCTAGTTGTCGGTAAGCCTCCTGAAGGTAATCGGCTTTATCCAAGACTACCGTGATGGAGCCTTTGTCAGCTGGTTGATTGACTAAATTGTTTTAATCGTCCTAAACGAGCTGGTGAGCTTCTAAGGAGGGGATCTTTTGTTTTTGATAAAGTGGGCTCCGAATCACTCTGTTTCAAGAGTCTGCGGCGAGAATTGAATCCATGACCATGTGCACAGGAAGCGAGCGCTCTAATCGCTAGGCCACTTCGACATCTCTTTTCATCATTATATCTTTGTTTACGCGCACCATTGCAAGACTTTGTGTTGGTTACGGATAATGTTGAGTTGGTCGTTCATCTGGTGTAGGATTTCACTACCGATGGTGTAAAAGATTACTGTGGAAATGTAACATTCGAGAGGATAAGTCCGCGGATGAGGGAGGGTGGAAACGTTCAAAGACTGAGTTGAAGTTTCTTGGAATATGCAACAAGGGTAGAGGGATAGTTGGACCAAAAGTAGCGCCATCTTAGTCCGCGGATCAAGGAAAGAATATATTTTATGAGCACGAAGTGACTGTATGACTTATAAGTCCTTTAGTGAAGATGTCGGAGACAAACGGAAAAGCGTGTAGTTTGATAAGTTTACTACGAGGAGAGTTGTGGAATTTTCCCGGCGGTCCTGTATTTTTGACGGCTGAGTCATTAGTTTATAATGTATATTATTACTAGGTGGATAAAACGTGAGTGTCGGTAATGGTAGATATACAAGGAAATTGGGTGTTGTTTCTGTAGAAGAGAAGAGGCATGGTGCATCCAGTTTGAAATACATGGTAAGTGCCAAATTATTTATTAAGGTGCTTTTGGTTCATGAAGGTGTACAGATTGTAGGTCCGGCTTTAAACGGTGAGAATGCTGCTATGCCAATAATATGAGATCATCAAGATGATCTTTGTGAGGGATTGGACGGAATCCAAGAAAAATTTAAAACAATTATGATGAAAAGATATGGACTCCTGTCTCCTGGGATATGAAAGCGCTATCCATGTGGACTGGAGATACGAGGAACAATTATCTCTGCACGCTACTAAAATCCCGTGCTGGTAATTTGACAAAAATATTTCTGGCCAAAATGCGCTGGAAAGTTGGGCCCCACTCGTTAGTCTTAATTTGACCTCAAGCGACTATTGGTTCCTTTAAAGGTCAAACGAAGAACTCCAGAAATGTATCCTGAAATAGCTAATTAACCCACTTCTCTCTATGACAATGCGCTCCCACACCGATTGCAATCATTCCTAGAACCTTTTAGGGAAATATTATGAGAAACTTATTAGTAATTTACTGATTGTACTACTTTTCGTTTTCTTTATCGAAAAAAAGTTCCGGTCAAACGTGAACGACCCATGCATCAACTTACAACTTCTGATCAACATAGTGATAGGAAAACCTAGTTGATTCATTCTACACAACATAACGTTCCTGAAACTAAGAGAAGCGCAGTGCACAAAATTTTTCCATATAACAAACTTACATTGAAACCTACCTTATACACTGGATTATTTGAACAGTCTGGAACAGAAAATTTCCATTCTCTTTGGTTCTCCTTCCATTCGGCTACACGACGAAGTGTAGGATTATTCAATTCATCACAGACCTAAGAAATGAAAATACATGTTTATTTCAGTTTCGGTAGGTAATCCCTCACATTTATTACTTTTAGTTCGGTGACATACATAGAAAACAATAATTCCAATGAATAAATGAATTGTATTTATGATCTTTCGGCACCTTTGTCTGAGTCCTGGACAGAACAGAAAGGATGTGGGAAGGAACCTGACGAAGTGGCCTTATTCCAAGGTATAACCTATCACGATGACAGTAGTTGGATTGGAATCCAGAACCTTTCGGATGCGAAACCAATGCTCAGTAAAGATTAATAGTTGCTAGTTTTTATAAGCCTTTTTATTCTCATGAATTCTAAACATTACATTTTTATTACCAATCAAAGTAATGCATGAATTTCAGATTATCAAGATATAGACTAAACTGTCATCTCGACAAACTCAATGGGTCTCAAATTACGAACAACACTGAAGCACATGACCCTGTCATTTCATCCAAAAATAATGTGATTATAGTTAAAATCCAAACTAAGAATTAGAGACTTACCATTACCCTAAGTATTTTTCTCCTTGTACTTGCTAAAAGAAATTAGTGCATTTTAACGAAGATGAATCTGTGGGTACTTACGTAGGTTGAAGCTTCGTTCAGGTCGGCCCATGTGTTTGTTTTTTCTTTTCCACAGTTCCAATTGTCAAAATGGAATTTAGGGAACTCTAATTTCTATGGGCTGGATAGTCATCTTGGTACATGGAAGAAGTAGGTATTGACCCAGGGCCGATATTCTAGGTACCACAGCGGCATTAACCTGGTGAGACTGGGTACGACTAAAGCATCAGTCTGGATGGACGGCGTGAGGAAACAAAAAGCCACGCTGCCTCCTCTGTAAATCTTTTGTCAACTTCAGTTTGTAAGAGCCACTTTTAGTAACTTTTGACTTCAACCAGTCACGATTATACGAGTGCAACGCTTGTTAAAATTCACACACAACCATACCTCAGGCAGGATTCTAACCCGCGACCTTGGCGTTAGGACCTGGCCTAACGCCTCAAACCACACGACTACCTCGGTCGGTGATGCCTTCTCTGTTTATCCGAAGCCAGCGATCGTAACCATTACAAAACGTGCATGGATGCTCTTTCCATATATTCGACAGTCTCTATGTCTTTCTCCTTAAATTGTATTCACTACGGGATATCATCTTTCGAACTTGAGATAAGCTTAGACCGAAGCTGAGAATGCAGTCACTAAATTTAATTAAAAATTACATAGATATGACTTACGATATTCTTTTTGATATTTCCAGTTCTATTTTCTAAAGTTTTGATGTTAAAATATTTATTGAATTGTATTTACAGCCTTTGGACATATTTGACTCAGGCCGACACAGGGCAGAGGAAAGGGATGTAGGATGTCGGCCAAGGCCTGGTCTAAAGGTACTATCCGGCATTAGTCTGGTATGACAGAAATGCATGGGAAAACCTCAGGAAGGATGACCGGCAGTTCAAATCTCTGTTGTGATAAACTGAACATTACCTTTTTTGTAGAAGTTAAGGTGCTCACACATACGAGTATATGCTGTATCGCTAGATACATGAGGTCTATAGTAAAAAATTCGAAAAGGGAATCAGAACACTTGTGAATCACATAATCCATATTATGCCATTTCATGCTGCGTGTGAAGAAAGGGAAGAGGGTGACTTTTTTTATTCTGGAAAATAATACACAAACATTTACCTTTTTCAAGGAAAGGGCATCCACCACTTCCTGTACAGCTATCACAGAAAATCTGAAAAATAATGTTAATTCAATAAGTATCAAATCATTCTACTAAGAAATAAATATCATGTAATACTGAACTTCGTTGTACATCGGTTCACCTTTTTGTACAAAACAAAACTTACATTACAGATAAAGATCCTACACTCTCCTAACAGCTAGACTAATGTTCCTTAGACATTTCACATATCGATAAATGCACGTTATTTCTACAAGATTATTAAGATTATTTGTCCGCAGCACTTGAGTTCAGCTTGAAAATTTTATATGAAGACGCCTACATGGATCCTTTAACTGATTTCGACTCTCAAATAGATATAATCCTTTTCTGCATTTTCACTAAAATAGATCAGTTTGGTCTTTCTAACCACGAAAACATCTTCATGTTTAAGAGCAATGCGAAACTCCTTTTAGTGTGTAATTGGGCACATAACTAGAGGGCTCGAAAAAAAAAAAAAAAAGTGTGTTCCCCGCTAACTGATTTCGACGCTGAAAACTGTTAACCTCGATCCAGTGGTTTAAAGGAGTCACGAATGGTAAACAGAAACTGTTACTGCTCCTTACGATCAGATTGAGCTGCATCAACTTCATGCATGACAGACACGCTTCCCTCAATAATAATAACATTATTAGTATAAACCGTGCTTTACTTCCGTGAATTCTAATCTCAAGGAAATTCCTACAAACTCAGTGAAACTGAGAATGAAGAATTATTGTGTTAAACATACACATTTTATTTTACTCAGGCGCACACAACATTAATGGCTTATAAAAGATTTCCAAATCTTAACGATTGTAATCGATATAACAGAACACGCCTATTACTGTATCCCTTCACGTGTTAGCAATTCCAAAAATTCCAAACTAAGTTATGTACTATGCATCCACTGACTCAAGTGATGTGAACCCACAAAAGGAGAGATTCAGATAAAACAGTTAAAACGGAACTTCCATATAACAAATAACTAGAGTAGCGCATCAAAGAATGTTACACATGCAAATAAATATCGAACTACCGTTATTTATACAAATATGATTATCTACTATTCATAACTTAAGCACAATCAACGTTAAAACTTCCGTACACAGAAAACATTATTTGGTCAATAAACCTTTTCAATACAAGACAAAGACAAGCCACCATGCTTAATTTAAGTATTTCATTCAACTGCAAGTGTTTCCCCTATCAATATAATACGGTCTAATCAGTTACCGTACGCTGTCAAAAAATAATACCTTATTATCATTATAAAGACTCAGCAACAACAAGGTACTGACGAAACTTGACATGTCTTGCCTGACACTAAATGAATTAACCTTCTCACTGAAAATTGCGGTTAATAGTTTTTTTTTAAAAAAAAACTTTTATCATTCATTATACATTAAAATACCGGACATGGCCAGCTTTTTAACCTTTTCAGAAATGTCAGGGCGGCATTTTCTCTTTGCTGCTACTTATTAATTACTAGGGTGCATGTTGGTGGTATTGTCGGTATATCGCACTCGACTATTTATGTCTCCGTTCGCAGAATTGTGAGAAGTACAAGAAATTGGTAAGAACTAGCATATCAGCAAGGATTTTTTTGTCTTTAACCTCCCCAAAACTTTCACTAGATGAAAAGGTACACATAACGAACGTAATTCTGTCCCCCAGCACCATAAAATATTAACTGCTGCAAATTCATGGTGTCCGGCTTTTTTTTTTTTTTTTTTTTTTTTTTTCAAAAAGTCCGGCTTTTCTTGGAGTTTTGTCCTGCATTTGACAATTTCCAGTTGGTAACCCTACGTCCAAGGATTAGAACATGACGCCATGCGAATGTTGACGAGTAGCGATGAATTAGTAATTTCAAGTTTTATTTACAATAGCTGTCATTTACGAGTTGCATTATCATACATTTTTGGTCTTATTAAAAAAATACGGTGATTATATAAATATTTTTGAATTACAAGATAACCAAAAAAGTTTTTGCCGTATTTGACGTCCCATTAATCATAAGCTCACAGAGAGGAAACGAAATGACGCACGTGCCTGCCAAGCGATCGGGAGTTAGTCTGACCATCGACCTTCAGTAATACAGGAACGGTGCTCACACACTGCAGTCATAGCTTGTCTAGTGTAAAAGACAAATGGAGGTATCGAAGCAGCTTGTTCGCGTGTGTTTGTTGTATGACTATGAGCCATGTGATGAACCTCGCAATGGACGACCACATGTGTTGGATGATGAGGCCCTGAAAGCAGCCCTCGAGGAGGACAATGGTCTAACGTGTGATGAACTTGCAGAAAGTTTCCATGTTTACGCTGAAACAGTCAGACTGCACCTGCATGGGATAGGGAAGTCATATAGGTTAAGCAAGTGGGTACCCCACACATTGTCGGCAGCCAACAAGGAACAACGAGTAACAGCCTGTTTGTCCTTGCTCACTCGGCATCTGAACACACCCATATTTGATCATCTGCTCACTGGTGACAAAAAGTGGGTCCTCTATGACACTCCCAAGCGTACCAGACATTGGCTGTCGCCACGTGACCACCTTTGCAACCCACGAAAGGTTATGCTCTCTGTATAGTGGACTCGTCGCATAGTGGTGAATTACGAGCTCCTTCCACCTGGTCAGACCATCACTGCTGACCTCTACTCACAGCAAAGGGTGTACCGTGCATTGCGGCAGAAGGAGCCGGCATTGGTGAATCGCGAGTGTGTGCTGTTCCTCAACGACAATGCCAATCCACATGTGGCAAAGAGGACCCGGTAGACCCTTCGGCAACTTGACTGAGAGACACTGTGTCATGTACCACATTCACGGACCTTGTGCAAACAGATTACCACCTGTTTCATCCCCTCGACAACTACCTCCGTGGGAGATCCTTTGCCCATGAGGGAGACCTGCGGAACGCACTCATGGACTTCTTTGCCTCGAAGACCGCCGACTTTTGTCACTAGGGTATTATGCACCTGCAGGAACGTTGGCAAAAGGTGTTGGATGCTGATGGAGCTTACTTCGAAACCTAAAGGTACGTACCGTCCACTGTATTGCTCCTTGTTTACCATTGCTCTTGCACGGCAAGAACCTTTTTGGTTACCTTGTAACTTGAGACTTTACGTTATGACTGTGCAAACTGTTCCACCTTTAACTCTGTTTCTAGGTTCGACCGAGAAGAAAAGGTATTCATGACACTGTCGCGAAACAATGGAATTCACTGTGGACGAATCCAACCCAGAGTGTGAATGTGGAGAAACAGCTACTCCAGAGCATGTGGTGTTGTGGTGTCCAATGGTGCGAAACGAAGAAGTGGACTTTCTGAAAAATGAAATGGTGGGGAAATCCATGAAGGACAGACGTCTTGATGAATAACTACCTGTGTGGAATTATGCCCTAGTTTTACAATCGACGGCTAAGCTTCAGGCCAGGGCTAAGTTAAGGTTAAGTCATATTTTGACCAATCGTCGTACGCAAAATATGACTTGGCCTCAACTGATCCCCCACCAGAAGATTAGCCGTCGATTGTAAAACTGGGGGTATGTCGACTTCAAGTGATAGAATTTCCCTGTTATTTTAAAATGTTATCTAAGGGAAAATAGGTAAACGGGTGGAGTAACCATTCGTAATCATTTTCTTGTTCTTAGGTAAGGATGTATACAGTATACGTACATGCTGAATTGTTTGCGAGTGCATAGTTCTAAAAGCTGATGTTTATATTTGTAACAGGATGGTATTCTAACAAAGATAATACAGGGGTTGGACAAAAAAATCTAAAAACACGTCATACAGGACACGTAAGTGTGGCCCGCCACTGTGCACCACGTGTTGCGGTTGCCGATCGTGTTTTGTTTTCAATGTGTCATGTGGACCTTCCTCTTCCGTCAGCAGTACCCAGTTCACCTGTGAGTGTCGTGCTGTGCAAGTGGTGCGGTAAAATGGGCGACCTGACAGACTTCCAAAGAGGCATGATCGTTGGTGCCCGTCTGGTTGGAGCTTCAGTGACAACAGTGGCGACCACTGTGGGGGTATCGACAGGCCCTGTGTCCAATGTCACGAGGGCATACACAATGCATGGGCAAACAACGTCTGCAAAGCACAACAGTGGTCGAAAGACAATCCTGTCCGATAGGGACAGGAGGGCATTAAAACGGGTTGTAGCAGCTAAAAAGCAGACCACTGCAATGAAAATTACGTCAGAACTAAATTCCGGCCTACAGAACCCGGTTTCATCAAAAACAGTGCGACGGGAACTTCATAAAATGAAAATTCATGGCAGGGCCGCGATCGCCAAACCTCTGGTCACAGCAGTAAATGCGAAGCGGCGTATCCAGTGGTGCAAGGACCACAAGGAGTGGACGCTTGATCAGTGGAAACACGTAATGTATTCCGATGAATCGACCTACACCTTGTTTCCAACAACCGGTCGTGTTTACGTATGGAGAACACCGTCGCAGGCCTATGATCCAGACTGTCTGCGCCCAACTGTAAAGCATGGGGGTGGTTCTGTTACAGTATGGGCAGTGATATCGTGGTTTTCTGCAGGTCCCATCATAGCCCTGCATGGAATGATGAATGCTAAGGCGTATGAGGCCATTTTGGGGGACCAGGTTCTACCCATGGCCCACACATTGTTCCCGGATGGTGATGGCATCTACCAAGATGATTTGGCACCCTGTCACGCTGCAAAAACGGTGCAATCATGGTTTGAGGAGCATGACCAGGAGCTATCACACCTCCCCTGGGTCCCACAATCATCAGATCTGAACATCATTGAGCCATTGTGGTCTGTGTTAGAAAGGCGTGTTCGGTCTCATTACCCTCCAGCATCATCCCTTAAGGAACTAGAGCATGTTTTGGAGGAAGAATGGTACAACATTCCACAGTCCACGATTCAGGAGCTGTATACTCCGTTCCACGTCGGATCCAAGCTGTTTTGGACGCAAAAGGAGGCCCCACACCATACTAGGTATGATTTTCACACTTTTTCAAACGTTTTAGATTTTTTTGTCCAACCCCTGTATATAAATTGGCGTTGAATGTTAGCAATATTGTAAGGAATACCGGTATAAGTTTCATAACCATCTTTTGTGCGTTGGATGGAGAAACCGATGTTCCAGGCTTCAACTGTTCTGAAATAGATTTTACTCTCATCAAGATAATATTTATGTACATGTTATAATTGTACTTCTAAATCTCATTGTTATCATTAGATATGTTATTGTGTATTGTACACTGTATGTATCTGAATATTGTGAGTGTTAGAACATCAATGGGTACGTTTCTTTGTAGACAAATAATGCGTTTCAGTTGCATTCACTATAGTTGGTTTAGTACCGCTTTGAGGTTCTTTTGGAATAGATTAGATTTCCTGATTGCTTTTGCTATGTATTAAGTTTTGGATCGTTGGGTGTTGATCTAGATTTGGTAGGAAGTATAGACTGGGAATATAATTAGCTTTGATGGAAGTCCGGGTAGCATATGTTGAGTGGGGGACAATTAAATAAGCTATTGTAGCGGATTCCGTTGAAGAGAGTTGATAATATATACTGTATCCATTTATTTGATGCCTCTTCTATGTTTAATTGATGTTCTATTATCGATGGGTACTTACGTCTCTATTTATCGTATTTATGATGTTTGGTTCATTGTGTCCATAATTAAACAGTTGTTGAGTTATGTACATGATTTGGAATAGCTTGACTCATGTTTTGATCTCATGAATTGTTCTTACTTGTATATGTGCTTGATTAAAATGTAGGATAGGTTAGATTAGAATATAATTTATTAGAAACCCTGGAGTAAGATCTTGAGATATTTATAATAATAGATAGATAGGAACTTAATTCAAGTTAGTGAGGACAGAAGTTTGAACAGTTCTTAGGACTACTGAATTTTATCTTTATATGACACAGAGTAACTGTTGAATTTTGAGCACATTTTGGAGGTTGTTTGTTTCAAAGCTTTTATCGTATCAAATAGGTTTAAACGTGTATAGCGCTAGCAAATGGAATTGCACATACTTAAGGTTAATATCTGATCTATTATTTTATAAGCTATTTTATTCTTTATATTTTATTTTATAATTAGGTTTTTTATGGTAAATTAAAGTATATTACCTTATTTATATTGTTTAGTATGTTGTTTTGTAAGTTGATACGTATTGGATATTGAGGCATATAATGTAATGTCTGGAATTTTAACGTGTATTTAAGTAATTGGTGGTAATTACAATTATAGATAGAAGAGCACGTGCGAACAAAGCTTATGTTTATCAGGTACTAAGTCATAAGAAGGTTCCTAAAGACTCCCCATTGGGTCTTTTAACTGAAATTCCTTAGCCTGTTTATAGGCAGAAAATGGGAACATGCCTGCTCCGCATTCGAGAAGAAACCACAATACGTGTCTCACCTGTGTGGTCTTCGAGCGTGTGCTCTAAAAACAGACAGAAGCAGGGGCGGAAAAAAGGATTCTTTGGCCTACGGGCCCTTTAGTGTCGATGAATATCTTTTAGTTTCCGGGTTCATGGTGGAAACAAAGATTTAATCCACTGTGATCATAGACTCCAACAACTGCCCCTTGGAAGCACAGTTTCTTGTCAGAAATCCATTGGATACTGTTATGCAGGAGACGTTTTTTCTCTTCATCAAGCTGTCGAGGAACCGAAAGTGAACTGACGCTCTAGCTTCAAGTGTTCCGTCAAAATTCTTTCGACAGTGGCATTAGAGAATCCTCAATTGTTGCATATAACCTCAACATTCAACTTCTATCCCACATAACCAGAGATTCAACACGAGACATCCAGACCTTGGTAACTTGGCATGCTAGTAAATCTCCGAACAGTACTGCCAGCAAGGGAATTGTTCCCATAAATAACCCTCAATTGATGATGAATATTCACGGCGTTTTCACTATGATGGCTGACAAACAACTATCAACACATTGCTTTTCAAAGTGAAATCTATCGTTTCACGGCATTGTCAAAGACGGCTTTTCTTCACAGATGAACATAGAAATAAAAGGTAAAGCTAGAAGACTAAAATTTTGCTCAGTTATAACAATGTCTAAAGTTAACTGACACATAAGGATATTTATCTACTCATCGTATTTTTTAAATAAGAACAAAACGGTACGGAGTTTTGGTAATGCACCTTGTACTTTTCTGGGAATTACATCTAATGACTGCTTTTAACAAGAAGTGCTCCTAGTGGATGAATGGTTTTACTCTCCGCCTCGTATAAAGAACCACTCTGAATTCGATTCCTAGTGTTGAACATAGTGGTCCGTAATCCACTTTAAATTGCAAACCCTTTCTTTAGGATGTCATTCCCATTCAATGGAATGGCAATGGCAAACAACGACTGCCTAACCTTGCTCAGGGAATTTTGAATCATAACCTGTATTGGAGCACAACACCAATTCATCATTACAAAGGGAACGAATACTTTTACTCGTGTGTGTTGATTCCTGTTGGTGTAGAATTTAGTTTAATTATTTAACTACGAGTAACCCAGCGAACTATGATTTTAAACCCCTTACTCTGGTTAGCGATTACCTCATGTAATAAGATCACTCAATTACTTCCTTCAATTACCATTGTGTTACTCAACGTGGTTGCATAATTTTATCCGTAATATCCCTATGCTTTGGGTAAGTTTATTAAATGGTGCAGTAGTTGAAAAGATTTAGCAGTAAGATATATGTCAAAGTTCGCAAACATATGCATACATGGAAGGAAACACACACACTATCCTCCTCTACCAAAGCCGCTCATTAATTGCCAAGTAAACTCACCTATTTTCTAATATAGTCCTACATATAACTTCTCGTACTCCTGGATTATCCGCTTTATCACTGGTAAAATCCTGCAAATTCCAGGAGGCAATTCGAAAGGCTGATTTCCCATCGCGTTCGTAAGAGAAATCCTCTTCCACTATCGGCCTCTCAGTGTACGCTGAAAGTAGTTCGAAAATGTCTTTTCCTGCCAGAAACCCATTCGCAGAAGTAGCATATTTTACCGGCGCAGTATGAGTCTTTCTGTGACCTGCTAAAATAAAACAAACACAACATTAGCACTTCAAATGCGTCTTAAATTCTGCTGTAAGCAGATACTATAGTCACACATTTTAGGATTTGTCTTCAGGCACAAATGAACGCAGTTATAAGTTTCACGAGAACCAGTTAATTCATTCCAATTGTTTAAAATGTCCTACAAGAAATTTACAACATATGATTATGCAACACGGAATCAATCGCCATTGCCGTGATATTGAGTTCTGTATCGGAAAATTATCCTTTAGGTGTGCTACACATTTATTATCTAACAAAATCCAGATAGGTAGCTTGAGGCTTATAGTTTATTCGTTATATGTAACATTGGTGCACAATTTTGTTTCTATTCTTTCGCTAATTTTACTCTAGCGGAATATTAAGGTTTTGGAGTTAGTCCCAAAATGAATAACTATGTCCAATTAAATGTACTATTTAGGTATTTCCACCTTTTCTCGCTAGTTATCAAAATATGGTTACATATGAAGACAATAGTTCATCACTGTCCTTGACTATATATATGGGCCAGATATGTAACTGTGAACTTAATCAGACATATATCTGAGGGGAATAACGGTCCTTGGCTACTAGTACCCTTTCAAGGGCAGGGCGGAGTGTGTGTACTATACAATCCGCTTGAAATCCATGACATGACCCAACCGTTTGCAATCTGAAGAAAACTGAGCTACAGATGGTGGAAGAGAAGTCATAGTGTCAGATAGATTTCGTAGCAATTTTATATACATAACCACAATAAACATATTGAAATGTATTATTGAAAAATGCTAAAACCTGGCCGATGTAGGAATCGGAAAACAAATCCGGATTTCCCAATTGACCGCTGGGTACTTTTTCCGTGCGTGTTTTAATGTTTCCCTATATAAGATCTTTGCGTAAGGAAAATAAAATATTCAAATATAAAGGTGACGGATAAAATATCATTGACTACGTGAGCAAAATTAAGAAAATGAACAGTAACCTCCCTTAATGTAAACACCAAGTGTCACAATCTAGAATTCCCAAACTTTTTTTTAAGTCCTACCTGAACACGTTGATAAAAATCGTAGTTAAAATATATAGCTTAAAAGCTGCATCAGATGAGAAGACAAAAATAACAAGTAGGGGTCATAGGAAGGTCAGAAAGATTGAGCTGTGTCCGAGGTTCAAGAAGAACTGCAAGCATGTGGACCAGATAGCGGGCTTGTAAGTAACCAAACCACGGTGGCCACTCTTAGAGGATTTCAAAATTCCCTAACGTTTCCACATTTTCCAGGTGAAAACCTACTATTTTTCTAGTCTTTTTCTAGATTTTTACGTCTTTAGTTTCTCGCTCTAAGGAAAGACTTATTCACTTTTGACGTTAATACTACCTGAAAGGCTCGAACATAAATAAAGGACTAAAATAACTGCTAAACATTGTTTATTAGGTGTAAATTCTGGTTTATCTTTATAAATCAATCGAAAATTGTAAACTACCCTGTTCGACTGATTTTACACCCCACCCCCTAAAAACGTACGAAAACAAGAATATTACAATGTATATAGCATTAATATTCTTCTTCTTTTTTTTAAAAAATAAATAAATTATTTTCCTTTTGTAACAATAATTTACTGATTTTCTAAACTTTCTCGTTTCTCGGTGCAAATTTCTTTTCTGTAACACATTTTTCTCAGCGGTCAGTCTTTTATGTTTATTTTCGGGGTCACCTGTTAGCATTTGCTCCTACTTTTTCCTTTTCATGAACTTGATGTAGTACGAATGTGTACTTTTAGCAGCATGTTTCATTTCTTTAGTCACTTCAATGTTTATTACACCCCCAAGTACACTTACTGCATAGAAAACTTGATACTAAACAATTCATTTCTGCTGTTTTTGATTCTCTACTATGCATTCAGCATTGATTGAGACAAAATGGAAACTGATTTCGCATGAGTTGAAAATTAAAATTTAATTTTTAAAAACGAAGAAAGTGGAAGAAAACGGGAGAACCCCGAGAAAATCCACGTACACGATATTTGTCTACCATAAAGAACAAATGGTATGAGCAGGGATCAAACCGACGACCCTAAGCAATAGATATAAGCGATCTACCACTGAGCCATCGCGGGCCATAAGATGAAGGTAAACAGACGTCTAAGAAAAATATCTCGATATACCGTATTTACTCGTGCAATTTTCGCCATCGCATAATTTACGCACCCGAATTTTAAAGGCGTTTTCTTTTCTTTTTTTTTTCTCCTCTGTAGTAATTTGCGCACGGGCCCTTTGTGTGATAAGGAAAAGGGACGAAAAATAAAAATTATATCGCATATACCGCGCAGCGAAGTTTCTATTTCTTGTTTTCCCTCTGTCTCCTTTCTATACTGAAAACAGTGTAATTTCGTCATTCACTCAGACAGGCCACTTCCCAAATTGATCTTCTCGGAACCATTGTGCGCTAATCTCAACTCTGCTACAAAAAATGCGTATTTCGGTGTTGTTTTGATTGTGAAAAGTTCAGGTGATGTTCTTTTTTTTTATTTCGCCCATAATTTACGCACCCTCATTTCAAAACGATTTTTTCTCTAAAAAAGTGTATAAATTAGGCGAGTAAATGAGGTAACTTAACGACTGAAGCAAGATATAAATTTTGTAATTTAAACTTCAATGGTGATTTTTCTCATCAGTTTCTTTACAAATTCCTTGAGGCCGTTCCGACATTCAGTGCCACGCTATTTTGCCTGTCTAAATTTTAAAATAAAGGTTATGAGATGATTACACAGAGATACAATCAGAAATTACAACAACAACATCAACGATCAACGTATAAAGCGAAATGAGTTTTACATTTTGAAAAAGAGATGGGGGGGGGGGGGGATTAGAGCTTTTAAAGTCAAGGAAAATCCGACCAAGATATACTGATATGGACGTCTTATGTAACTGTAGCACACTGCAGGGCTTTCCTTATATTTATTCGTGAGAAGAAAGGGTTTATTAGTCAGTTCGGTTCTATTGTGGAAATGCATGAAAGTGACCGTAGTTCTGTCGGTACAACCTTCGGAAGGTCGTTTATTCGCACCAGGTATAGTTTGCCGTCTTTCTACGGAGTTACTTTTTTTTAAAATTCCTTACGTAAAGGACAAACCGCTTCAGCCTTAAATCACATTGTTTTCGACCCACTATTTTGCTGCTGAAGATAGAGAAACAACATTGCCAAACTCTTAAATGACAGGAATGAACTTCCCCATCCCTCTCCTTTTAAATCCCTCAGAAAACTTTTTCTCTTGTTTCTAAACAACATAGTTACGTTTCCATAAGTATCTGATTATGGGGCAGAGGGAGGCATTTGAATTACGGCAACATTGAGAACAGACATGGCCACGCGCTTTACTAATGGGGTGGGCCGCGGCAGTGGTCTATTGTTGTTTCCAATGCAAGATAGTACCTGAGCTGTTTAGAGTTTGTTAAATGAATTAAATACATAAATAAATAAAATGTACAATGGAAGAAAAGTACGCGAAAAATAAAATTTAACAAGTTTTACGTAATTAAAAACGTGTGTAATAACGCATTGTTTAAGACAGGGATTCAACGAATTTTGTATTTTCAGAATAGCTGGAAATAGGGCCTACATTCGGCTTTGAAAATAGTTTTAAAGCATTAAGCCATGACGGAACCAGAATAAACTAAAATATCGGACCACATTCAAAACCAGTAAAAATGGTATGAAAATTTCGTTCTACGCTCAATCTTTAATATGAAATACGATACGGGGACAACAAGATGATCTCAACTCCCGTGGTGCAGCGGTTACGGCAGTCGACTTCGCATCGGCACTAGGAAGATACGAAGCTTCGAATTCTCCTTTCGGCCTAAAGTTTTTCAGTGTTTACTTCAGTTTCATTAAGCGAACGCCGGTATGTCCTTCCCCGAGAAGTAATCGACAAGAAACGTCACTGTTCCAATTTGTAACAGTATTAGGCTACAGTTGACTGTTGAATACAATACAATCTCATACAATAAATTGAATAAACAAAATAAATAAACAACGACAAATATTTACTAACCTGCTATTTTTCCATTCGCAATAGGATGGAAATTCTGAGAAGGTTTTCCACTATCTGTTTCACTGACTACGTTATCACAAGTTTCCAAAAACAACTGACACCGAATAGCATTTACCAGTCTTTGATTAATGCCATTCACCTTCGCCAAGTCGTCCAAACTTCGGAACAAACCCTTCCGTTCCCTGTACTCTACTATATTAGCTGCTAATTCTTGATTCAGTCCGTGCACTGTCATCAGTTCGAACACACTCGCTTTGTTCACATTTAAAACCTTGTTATATGGAGAATTCTTCGTGCTACGGCTGTTAGATTCAGTGCTGGGTATGCTATCGAATGACTGCGTTCGAGATGATGCACAACTGCAATAATACATACAAAATTAACAACAAACAATAAAACAGCGATATATTTTTTTTCTTTAAAGAAAAGAGTGTAATAGTTTAAGAGAGTTACTCAAGAAGATACCATCAATAGTATCGATGTACAGTAGCGGGATTACAATACGTGGAATCTATTGCATAAATTACCCGAATATATACATATAACCATCGCTACTCCTCTAAACCACAATTTCCGCACCTCTCCATACCTGAACACACTTCTTATCACGGCTCCACCTTTGACGAAACCTTTCGAGTCAGCATCATGAAAATCCTGAGACCCTGACTCACCTGCCACAGAAAGACATGGGAGCAGACGTACATCTCTATCCTTTCCGCCAACCATGAACCCGGTTTCAACTGTACGTAACTCCCTGCAGCACAGTTTCCTGTTCTTCCATTCTCTTCTTCGTTCCGTCTCTATTTGCACTTTCATCCTATTTCTCAATATTGTTTCTTTATTCTCCCTTTCCTCTTCATCTTTATTATTATTATTTCCCCCCTCTGATTCTTCACCCTCTTATTGCTTTAGGAGCCCCTTTCCTACTCCCAGTAACCTTCGCACCTTCTTCTCCATTTGGTGTTTTCTCCGACCCATCTAGTCATTTTCACGCCTCCATAACCTAGCCACACTGTTACCCAGCATCAGTTGGCAAAATGGCGTATCCTTAACCCAAGGCCCGCACCTGTTCGCTCTACCCATTTTCTCTCCTACTATGTGAAAACGCTTTTGTGAAATGTTGTCGCCTTTCTATTGTGTTTGTGAAGTTCTTGTACGCCTGTGTCTTAGTATTTTGCTATGTAAGTATCCTTTTTTCTACCTATTTACCATCTTACATATATATATATATATGAGTATCCTTTCTTTCACCTTTATACCATCTTACATATATATATATATATATATATATAAGATGGTAATCAAGGTAGAAAAAAAGGATACTTACATAGTGAAATCTTGAGATAGGAGCACACGAACTTCACAAACATTATAGAAAATTAGTACGTTTCGTAATAGCGTTTTCAACAGGTAGGAGAGGAAATGGACAGAGCGGACAGGTGTTAAGGAAACGCCATATTGTCAGCAGAATGCAGGGTGACAGTGCAGCCAGGTTATGTAGGCGGGAAAATGACTAAACGGGACGGAGAAAACACCAAGTAGAGAAGAAAGTGCGAAGGTTACTGGGAGTAGGTATGGGGCTTCTGAAGGAATAAGAGGGTGCAGAATTAGAGGGGACGGAGAAATAAGAAGGGAAAACAAAGATACAATGTAGAAAAATAGAGTAAAAGTGCATCAGGAACGAAACAAAGACGACAAGGGAAGAGGAGAAGACACTGCGCTGCAGGGAGTTACAGGCAGTTGAGTCCGGGTTCATGGTTTGCGGAAAGGATAGAGATTACGTCTGCTCCCATCTCTTTCTAATTGTGACACGCGAGTCAGGGTTCAAGACTTTCAGGATTCTGCCTTGAAAGGTATCGTCAAAGGTGAAGCCGTGATAGGAAGCGAGTTCAGGTATGGGGAGGTGTGGAAGTTGATATTTGGAGGAGTGGCGATGGTTGTTGATGCGGTATGATAGAGGAGTTTGGGCTTCGCCAACGTAGGAGGAGATAAACGATAAACGAGGTTGGAAGACACGCAACTGCCAGAGTGTCGGAAAGAGTACATCTTGTGAGTGACAGAATGCACAAAGGAAAGACTGGGATCAAAAATAGAACAGGTTTTGGAGCGGGGTCTATTGCACTTGCCAGGTTTGGGCGGGGGGAGAGTGGGATCGGTCCAGTTCTGTTGAGAATCGGAGATCTGCGGTAGACTATTTTGGAGCACGACGGGAAAACTCTTTCAGTTTCAGATGACGCAGTGAGTATGGGGTGTGCCAGTTTCAGGAGCTTTTGGAGGGCCTGAAGGCTGAGGTGGTACTGGGGGAGAAGATTGGGAGCGGAGGAAGCTACGCGGGAAGGTCGGTTGGTGTTGGGATGATTACGGGCACGGTCCAGTTGTTTGGGATATCCACGGTCAGAGAGCTGAGGAGAGGGTCCTGAAATAGTTTTGGAGCAGGTCATCAGAGGAACAGATGTGGGAACCCCGGACAGCAAGAACATATGGAAGAGAGTGTTTGGTATGGTATGGATGGAAGCTGTTGAAATGGAGATACTGCATACTGTTGGTAGGTTTGATGTGAACGCCTGTCTAAAGTCGATTGTTCTTGAGCCTGACATCAAGGAAAGTTGTGTTCCCTCGAGAAGGACCAGGTGAACTTGACGGAGAAGGTGCAGTTGATGTTTTACAGAAATGTTTCCAGAGACTCTTGTCCGTGGGTTCTGATTAAGAAAACATCGTCGATGTATCGAAGCCAGGTGAAAGGTTTGAGAGGTGTGGAGTTGAGGTATTGGGTTTCCAGGCGTCCCATGAAAAGGTTGGCGTAGGAAGGGGCCATGCGAGTGCCATTCCTTTGATTTGCAGGAAATTGTGGTTCTCAAAGATGAAGTTGTTCATGGTGAGGACAAACTGGGCTAGCTGAAGCAGAAATGGTGTGCTGGGTTTACGAGGACAGGGGCGTGTGTCGAGGGCAGCGAGGTCACGCGTGTGGGGAATATTGGTATACAGTGATGTCACGTCGACTGTAACTAAGATGGTGTCGGGTGGGAAGATGATCAGAGATAGAATGTATTGTGGAGAGGAAGTGGTTGGTGTCCTTGATGTAGGAAGGGAGAGCCTGGAGAAATGGTTGGAGATTGTGGTCACGGAAGGCGGAGATTCTTTCAGTGGGAGAGCCAATACTGGAAACTATGGGTCGGCCAGGATTACCAGGTTTATGAATTTTGGGAAGTAGGTAAAATTTCGGGGTTCTTGGATTGTCAGGGCAGTTTTTACAGACAGTGGAACGCAACAGCCCCTCAATGGGGTCCATGCACTTGGAGATAGGTGCGGATCCTCTCAAGGAAGGATTGGGTGGGATCTTCCTCGAGGGGACGGTAAAAGGTAGGATCGGAAAGTTGTTTGAGGGCTTCGGATTGGTAGTCAGAACAATTCATGACTACCGTGGTGGTTCCCTTGTCAGACGGAAGGATAATGATGGTTGGATCAGAACGAAGATTGGAGATAACTCTTCGTTCTGCCGTTGTGAGGTTGTGATGTGATAGTAACGTGTCAGTGAAGCCAGGGTGATCAATCTGTTTGGAGAGGAAGGAAATGTACAATTCAACAAAGTGGTTAGGAGGGAGGGAGGGAGGATCCTTACTGGAGGAAGAAAGGAATTTGTGGAGGCTGGGTTGAGTTTCGGTGTCAGAGGTTCTGGTATGAGAGGTGTCAGGATGAGTGGACCAGTGGTAGTGCCACCTGAGGTTACGGGCAAAAGTGAGGAAATCATTAAGTAGGTTGGCTTGTTCAATATGGCGGGAGGAAGAGAAGGAAAGGCCGTACGAAAGGACTTTGTGTTCGGTATCGGAAAGTGTGCGGGAAGAAAGGTTGAGAACTGGCTGCGGGTGTTTAGGATTTTTTGGTTGGCTTAAGGTGGCGGGTTCATTACGCGGTTACTTTTGATTCTCTATGGGGCAGAGGTTACATTGCTTCGGCAATTGCTAAGAGGGGTCGGATCAGGACGACTAATTAAAGGTGTGGTCAGTCCGAGTAGAGGATGAAGGGAGAGGCAAAGGAAGAGAAGAGCCTTGAGAGAGGGGAGAAAGACAAACTCGAGAAAGTTTGGAAAGGTGTTTGGATCTCAGTTCAAGCAAGAGGCAGGAAGCATCAGTTAGGGTTTCGTATATGTTAGAGATGGGTGGAGATGGTAAGGAAAGCAGGATTTTGATGAGCGATTGCAGTTCTATGGAGAGCTCTAAGGCTTGGTGAACGTGCAAAGAGAATGTTAGGGTGATCAGATTAACATAGATGTATCTGCAGAAGGAAAAAAAGCTTGTGTCGATCTTTTACATAACCTACAAGAGCACTTTCCCATACATGGTACTCTTGAGTGCGTCTTCATAACAATTACAAACAAAGATAACAAAGACAAAAGGCAAATGAAAGAAATACATTAAGTATGTTGAAATTGAGAACAACTTTATACGTTTAAAAACGTTACAAATTTTGGGGTTAGAAATCCCTCATAAAAATAACAAACGTTTTTAAATTTGTTAAGTTCCAGATTATAAATACAAAAGCTACAAATTCTTTATTTTTCCGCATGTTTTCTGATCATTCTTGTTGCATTTACACAGACATTACATTTTTTCATATAAAAAAATTGATTATTCAACGTTTAACTTGGTTTGCGTAGCAACTTAGGTACTAATCGAGCATGTATCTCCACAGAGAAGATTACTTTTTATGTCAAAACTGGTCTACAAGGATCAGCTATAAAACAGAAATATATTTAATATTGGGAACACTATTAGTTACATATAATAAATTGTGTTTAGTAATCAAATGTAAGTTCACGTGGCAAGGAAAAAATTCTAAGCTTACCTTGAACTTGGTACACTTTTCTCATTGCCATAGAATCGTCTTTAAAATGGCGATTACAAACACAACAGTTTCGGCAACATCAGGCGAAAATTGGCTTTATCAGGCGATAGAAAGGTAGGATAAAATACTGTGGGAATATATGAAGCCTTCCGCGAAGATGGCCTTTATCACGGCTCTTGGCAGGTGAAAACAGCGAACCTGAGCGGAAACATGTTAGATGCAATGTTACCACAGTGTATTGCGAAATGGAATGTTGTTGCCAGATACTAGAACAGAAGGACTGAGATGCACGACTGTATATTTGGTTATGTACGGGAAGTTATGTGTATAAACGTTTATTAAAATGTTTAAAAAAAAGGGGGTGGGGGTTAAAAAAAGGAATTTTGTGTAAATCAGATTCCCATATAGAGCGAGCGAATGGTTTATGAAAGCATCCTTATTTAAAAAAAAACTGCATTACATTTAGATCAAGACTTGTTAAATAAATCGTTGTTAGAGATAATAAATAAAATGAAATAAAACAAGATTGTATTTTTTAAACTCATTTACCTCAACTTTTTTATTTAAACATTTATACATGTAACTTCCCATACATTTGTGCAACAGTCCCTCAGTTTTAGTATCTCGCAACAACATTTCCTTTCGCAATACAAGTGCGGCAACGCACCTACCTTGTTTCCGCTTAGAACCACCAGTTTTGTTTTCACCTGCCAGGAGTACTGACAAGGGCGAACAGCTTCATATATTCCCACAGAATTTTACCCTACCTATTTTTAATTTGATAAAGTCAATGCATTGGTTCGCGAAACTTGTTTGTAATCGCCATTTTGTTAGACGATTCGATGACAGCCAGAAAAGTGTACAACTTCATGTTTAATAAATTAATTCTCAATCTTATATGAACTGTAAGATACTTAAGGTCAATTTCTGGAAAACCAAAGCATTTCTCGATTAATCTTTCCAAAAAATATTTCACCTTTCATTCATAAAAACTTTAATATACTGAAAATATATTTTTTTCTTTTTTTTAAAAAAAAAAAAAATTTCTTGTATATTAATTTTATCTTTATGCTGAGCTATCTTGTCTTCCGGGTGTTACCTACGCTCAAAGGTACACAAAATTATAGCGAAGATATCCTTTGCTACAATAATAAGTGAAGAACGCTCTCGGAACATCACACGTGATTCTTACATATAGATTTAAATTTTGACTCCACTTGGACGGGAAACGCATTCCATAATTAATTAAGCATATGCACTAGAATTACATATATATTTAATTACAATTAACGGACAAACTGATACAAAGCTTACCGTCTTTCACACTCGATGCAATAACTGAGTAAAAATAATCATCCTTGGTATGAAATATACTTGGTAATTACTACACACTTAAGCACGACTATATTTTCTCATCACTTTGACTTCTATTTCTCTTGGTATACTTCAACAAACTACCCTCTTACAATTTGCTTAACTTCAGAAAATAATAAATTAAAAAATTGAACACACGACAATCGGGGAAAAATTGGTACAGCATAAATTACCCACTCAGTAATCTGAATTACATCCTTAAAGCATATACTTCTTTAATAGAGCATTACATGTTTCATTTTTGTAGGTACTGACGCAGCTTGAACGAACTGCCCAGAAATTAACCACGCAATTAAGAAGCAACCAAATCAAACTTTAATTCTCATTAATTTGATATAAAACAATGTGGAAACTGTCTATTTCTAAGTAAATTTAATTAGAAATTTTAACTTACCTCACATTCCTTTTACGAGTTACACATATTTCTGGTCGAATGAGATCAAGCTTATCTGCTCCAATGCCTGTAACTAACGCCAAGTCCTCCACTTTATTAAATTTGCCAATCGCTTGTCTATATTCTACTATATTCTGAGCAATGCTACGTGTAATTCCAGGCAAGGTCATCAGTTCTTCTTCAGTCGCTGTATTTACATTTAACTGATCAATCTTTAAATATAAGAATAGAACGGGATTATTAGTATTAAAAGAATTTACCTTAGCCAATAAAACAGAATAATCAGCTTACATTCCATTCAGATAATGATCTGAGCACAATACTGTCAATGTCGACTTTAAATTATTAGATTCATGAACTTAGTTGCCGAATGAATATGGTAAAAGTGAGTCCAATAATATAAGCTCTGCCCTAAGAAGCACGTAGATAACCATGTGTGTTGAATTTCCGTACTTTGTTTCTAGAACATTAAACAATATACCAGCATAGTAAGGAAATATCAAATATCCTATAAACTCCAATGAAAGTAATTAGCAATGGATACTGTTACTGCAAATGGAAATACAAGACTGTGTGTTTCCGGTCTCCTTCACTAATAGGAAGTGTAGCAACTACTATTTTTTTTTCACATTAGAAAAAAAAATGCTACATGATTACAGAACTGTCAAAAGAACTTAATCTCATGCTGACCGAGTTTTATTATACGTTATTTTACATGCTACTCTAAGTGCTGTTCCTATACGAATGAAGGATACGCAAAGTAAAATAAGATGGATTATAGAGCTGCAAGACACACAGAGAGTATTAGCAATTCCGCTTGCTATCAACTGGTGCAAGCTTTCTGTTTTAGGTTTTTTACATCACTTGTCAGATTTTTATCTAGTAAATCTACCAAACTTACTTCGTCAATGTACGAGGCTTTGTTAGATAATGCAATCAATTCCTGCTTCGAGTTGCAGAAAACAAATATAAACTAATATACTTGAATTCCACCTGAAGAAGTCAATATTACAAAAGCTGCACACAAACGAACATTATTAACCAGTAACTGCATTTTTTAATTCAAAACAACCTTAATTTGATTCTGCTTTACTTTAAATACTAAAACGAAGGTGATTATGCACAGAGGAACATGATATTAGAACTCTACATTGATTTTCTTTCCTATTATAAAAATCTGGCTAAATTTGTTTAGTAGTTATTCCGAATCAATTCTAATATATATTTAACATTTACTAAACTAGAACCCTCACCAAGTCTACTTCACCCCACCCATACAGGATACAGTAAAACCACAAAAGAGATACATGAACTTAAGCAAAGACGTTCATCCATAAGAATGACTAAATAGTATCATAAATAAAAACTTCGATAAGAAGAAAATAAGCTCAAACTATAATTAACTGAAGTCTCATACCTTGAGATCTGCATCATTATAGTTGAAGGTTGCACTTAAGGTTCCCTGCTGAGTGTTTGGTCGTCTTGGGAGAACCGACCTCAAAGATGCTCGAAAAGACTTTCTTCTACCCCCCATTGGTACACTTGAGCACTGTCCCATTATTTTTTAAGTACCCACACCATTGTTTGGCCTAAAATTAAAAAAAAAAATAAACAAATTAAAAAAATAGATTTCAAAGCATTACTGTCTCCCTACTTTAGCATAAAACAAAGCACACACAACACAGTTTTCTTCTATGGAATATTTTAAATTCTCTCAAAAGTCAACACGCTAATCAGGGGCACTGTCAAAAGTGTCCCCTATTTATTCTTATACAATAAATGTACGAACCCTATCCTCTATAGTAGTTAATAATAAGAAGAAGATAAAGGAACAATAACCATTTTTAACTGTTATTTAGATCCCATCAATCAAAAAGTGCTGGATTTCTTCGCTGGCCTAATTTCATTGACAAGGGAGGAATGTACGTTCAAACAACACTCTAGGAAACTACATACAAGACTAACAAATGCTGTGAAACGTCCGAAAATCGGACAGCCGTGGAAAAAAAATGTCCGCTATTTAGAAATACACACTGAAACCTTCTTTAAAAGCAGTCATAAGTAATAACGTACAAAATCAATTACTGTACGGTAGTGTTATCTCAAATACTATACTATCTTTCAAGAAAGTAAATCCCATGCCGTGGTGAGAGTACTGGAAACTAATCTCGATATGAAAAATTAAGCTTCAGCCAAACATATTCAAATGTTTAGTGCTTAATTTCAAGTTACTGTGCCAGTAATGAAGAGGAGATATATTGCAAAAGAATTCTCATACGATTCAGACGTTTGAATGCGTGATAATAGGACGGGCAAAATGGAAAATAAAAAAAGGAAATAGATAAGAAAAGGGACAGTGGAAACGTGTGTAAGCAAATAATAACAGATCCATTCGGAAAGTAAATTAGACAATCAATGACTCTCTAGTGTAGTGGTCTAGGCGCTGGCGTTCTGCGCTGAAGGTCGCAAGATCGAAACCGACTGTCGTCTCGATGTTTTTTTTTTCTAACCTGTATATTGAGAACTTTCAATAAATTCGTGTAGATAAAGATGCGCTAGCCATCACTTGAGCTGAAGGGGGATCATGGGTAATCGAGTTATGTCAGCTTATATACGTCACGATCGAGTGAGTCTCACTGTCGGAAATACTCTCCCTAAGCTTTTATAAGCAAGCTCAACGGTTGAATCTTGTAGAATGCCTACTTTGCTGTCAAAATCATAGATGAACTGTAACAGCTATAAAGCGTTAATCTCGTTCAGACTTCCTTTAGAATCCGAAAATTATGCTAATACATAAACGTCATGAATTTTGGAAATAATAATAATAATAATAATGAGGAAGATACTTTAAATTTTAAACAAGCATCTTTGGCAGCTATACGACCCACTACTGCAAAATTTACAAATCGAACTTTTTCTACTATTTCAGTGCAATGCTATTATTTCCCGACAAAATACTTCATCTATGAAGTATAATCTACCGTTGTAATTATCATACTTTGGTAACAAATAAATACTGGAAACTATTTCTAAGCAGTTAAAAACAGATAGGCATAGATCAAATTATTTTAGAAATACATTTACTTCTTTTCCAAACAACAAGTAAGACTTAATAAAAAAAAAAAAAAATAATACGAGTTTTGAAAAACAGAACTATGAAATAATTTTTAACGTTGTATTCAAAATTATTTCAACACAATCACCTTTTCCTGTATTAAAATTTATTTCAAATAATTATTAAAATATGTTGTCCGGTGGTGAATTTCAGGAAATGTTCAAATTATTTTTAAAACATATAGAGCACATTGTAAAGGTATTTTCTTTGAAAGATACTATTCAGATCTTATTTTAAAATAATTTTCTGTAATTTGGAAAATGTTTTCGCGATCTATTTGCTACTCGTGCAGTTCAACCATAACGTTAATACAAATGTAGCAATATTTCGAACTTCAGGAGAGATTCCCTGTTAAATAAAGAGCTTTTTGGCCCACGTGTGGCTAAGTTTCTTAGCAGTACGATACTCGAATTTGATATTCCTACTTCCGGGTGAGACCCAGTTCCTATGAAAGGGCTTCAAAAGTCATGTGCAACGTGTAAATTGTAGGTGGTGATGCCTTATAGTTCCTCCACTAGTGGGGTCTAAAGTCTGCAACCTCTGAGAAAGATATCTCCAAAACGCTTTGTGCTGCAATTACTCTTCCTGGCGCAGGGTCTTAATGGAAGAGAGCTCTCTTGTCATGCGAAAGGTTCGCGGTTCGAGTCCTTGTCATCTTACTTTTTTCTTTTCTTCTAGAAAATGTTGTTACAGCACGCTTTATGTCATTGTTGTGTAGCTTTTTCCTCTTTTATTTGTATTCTTTATTTTTGCTTCATTTATTTAAAATAAGTGCATTGCGCTTCATGAATAATAATTTCAACTATTTATTTTCCCATATTGTTTCTGTTTTTATGTAAACATACAACATAAAATTTGCTAAACATATAAATTAGCTTATTTTTTAAATAAATGAAGCAAAAAAGAAGAATATGAATGAGAAAACGAAAAGCTACAGAACACTAACATTCATTTACATGTCAAAAGCACACTGTAACATATACGTAGCAGTGCACATTACTAGAAAAAAAAAAGTAAAAAGAAAATATTGACGTGAGAAAGTCTCGAATCGCGTACCATGAAGCTAAGAAATTTCTATCCAAAAATTCAAGATGGAGCCAGATCAAAACTTTAATTTTTAAGTATCTGATTGAAATGAAATTTCATATCTGGGAATTCCAAAATCTGCTTGAATAGTTTTGAAAGTTGAAATGATTGAATTACAAAGATCAATACTTTGCCTTCAGTTACAATTGTAAACGGTGTGGCCACTGTTTCTTCCAGAAGTCTTTGCTCGAGGAGCTAAATAAAGACATGAAGGCTTACGAAAATTATAAATAATGCATATTGGGTCCCATATGTGTTAAAAATATAAAATAACAATACTTTTACTTAAGAATGTGTCGTATTTCCTTAGTTAACATCAAACTAACATGACCAGTATTTACAGAAAGTGCTATTATATTCGTATTTCAGAATACGCATGAATAATACAAGATTGAAACTAATTCTTTCGGAGGGCTGTAACCCCGGGGGCAAAGCTCACCCGAAAACATGCCTCGAAGAAACAGTGGGTGTCACTACAATTGTTCCATTTGAAACCTGTCCAATTTTAGTGAAATTTAATGTATAGGAACTCCAAAGATTCCGGAATCGATATTTAAGTAAAAAGAAATAATTCTCGAAATTAAGACAGGACCAACACGATGTATTAATTTTCTTTACATTTCGTATCTCAGGCAGGCCTCCAATGGTAGCTGAGTATGATTCTGAACTGAAAAATTACGTATTGGAAATTCCTCACTGCGGAAACTTGAGAAAACAAATTTTAAAATATTTGATTTCATGAAATTTCATATTTTTCAATTTTAAAAGGCCGCTGAGTTTGACTCTGAAATAAAAATCTTGAATTACTTTACTCAACATGGACGTAGTCCAAAACGTCTTTATATAAAAATAATCGTTAGGATCTAGAGTCTCTAAACAGAGCTAAGATTTGTTAAAGATTTTTAAAAAGTGAATTCTGAAAACCACGGTGACCATAACCCTAAACGTTTACATTTGAAAAACAAAATGCAATGCGCGCTAGATGTAGCCCAAGACTTTTAAAATAAAATAAATATAAAGAATCAAGGAAACTTACTTTCCAAATCATACAAAACTTCCAGAAAATTATTCAGTTATCAAAGATCTAGACAACCTTAAGTTGATTTAAAAAACATGAAGTGGTTCTGGTATGGTGTATAATTCTACATGCGTAATCCCAAATTCATAACTCACTTTGTATAAATATCGTTAATAGTGTGTTATAGGCGAATACAGAATTTCTTTACGGTCATGTGTTTTATTATACCTGAATTCAGAGCTACCTAGACCCTATGTATAATAAAATTATCCTATTGTTACATTATAGTGCAGTTTAGTGTTCGATTTGTAGGACGAATGGTTGGGATTTCCCCCGCTCTGGAAATATCATCCTTAGCTCTACATTCTGAAATCTGCTCCTAGCCAAAGTCATCGAATTGGGCATTCTAACGTGTTTGAAATATTTTTTCCCCTCTCGGTCACTGGACTGCAGTTTAGAAAGAAAGTATACTTTAACCATCAAACATTTGTTCTAATGTTCTATTATAAATGATGTGCATGTTGAGTTTAAGACTATTTTCTTAGTTAAGCAATTTCGTAGTTTACGCCCAATTTCACCTGAAATGTCAGCCTGCTGCTCCTAACGGGTAGTCTCGCAACTGATTCACGGGATTAATGCAAGATCTGTTGAAAACTTGAGAAATATGTTGGACACGTTCACAGGCAAGCAAAATGCTGACTTTTTTTTTTACCTCTAGCAACAGGAAACGAAAATAAAATACACAAAATGAAATGAAAACCTATTCAACATTATAACGTGAAAATGAAGGACACAAAAACGAAATATAAAAATGATAATTCGAAGCTACTCTCCAGTCAAGAAATTCGAACCTAGATTGCTTTTGTAGTTCGGACGAGTGCAAATATATGCTAAAGACAGAGCCATGTAGTAACTAATTGTCAAAATTGATATAGGAGACGCGAGGAAAAGAACGAGTTGTGTGCTTCTGCTTCTCGTTGTAAAATGCGTTTGCATTTTATTCAACTTACGGGTTAGACTAGGTTGCTGTGTATTATCGTTGTTTTTCTCTGCAGCCTTAAACTGATGTTTCATAAATAAAAAATAATACATGATGATTGACCGTAAGATAGAAGTCACTAAGACCAATTTGAATTTTTCTAAAGATTTCGAAACATTATGAATAACATCATCGAGTTTAAAGCCGTTAATTTACAAACTAATTAAAAATATATTTCACTGCAATTACAAATAGAATGGTTAGTTATGGGTAAAGAACAAAGGTGATTTTCTAAATGTGTTCAAGTATCATTCGCTTAAAAAAAGAAAGTAAAGAGGAATGGGGGGGGGGGGGATCGAACTCATAACCTTCTGCGCAGAACGCTAACCACTACACTATGGTAAGTATAGTGAAAATATTTTTCTCATTTCAATAACCAGTTAATTTTTACGTACTAAGTATGTTTCTGTTTTGTTATTATCAAATAGGATTGTCTTTTCTCTATATTATCTTTTATTACTATGTCTGCTATGTATGAGAAGTATTCTAGAATATAAAAACAAAACATATCTATCAAAGAATCTGAGTACAAGTAGTTGAAAGTGTGCATGGGCATTGCAAAATTCTTCATAGTTGGAAAATTCGATTCCAGCGCCTCCAACAAGTGGGATTTACTTTCTTGAAAGATAGTACATTAATACAGTACAGTGTACATACATAGTTTTCGGATACAGAAACAGGTGAAATATCTAAACAAATTTTTTACATCCACAAAAGTAAAGAATTGCAGTACAACGCTGTAATGACGCCGGTTAAGTTTTGTTACTCGTTTTGCGTTGTTACCGAGTTTTGTTATTGTTGTTAAGCATCATAAGAACTCACGACTAATCTTAGCGACCTTGAAAAGGGGGAGGAGGTTATAAATTAAGCGTTCATTTGTCTTCGTGATAAGACGATGACTCACATCTGCAATTATTTTAAGCAGAACGCCGTACGGACGACCACCACATGTTAGCCTCGTCTGCTACAGAGAGCATTTTGATTTAAAAGAAAGAATCATCGAGCTGTCCGTATCAGTTTTTAAAAGACTGCTATTGAGAGAGTTTCCCTCCACAAGATTCAATGTTACTCTGCGGGGAAATTTCATACCGTCCGTTATAGGAAGTTTTACTGTACATCCAAAATTGTGCAGTCACATAGTGTCTACTAATTTTGTGACTTGAAATTCCCTGAGTTTTCCAGGTGTTCCATGATAATTTTTTTCCAAATTCCCTGAGTCCTTAGTGTAGTGGAACATATGACATTTTTAATACCAGCACTACCCAGTCCAAGCATCTTGTACATTATTGGTATTTCGCAAATTAAAAAGAAAAAAAGACAACTTCTTTAAAATAATGGATTTTAACATATTGAAAAAATCCGATCAGCCTTGGGAATCGAACCCAAGACCTCCGTCTTGGACAGTACTCTTACCAAGTGTGGACAGAACCACACCATGAATTTCCGTAAGTTTCCCTCATAAATTACGGATTTCCCTGAGTTTTCCAGATATATAAAATTCCCTGAGTATTCCAGGTTCTCCACGTTTTCCAGGGTGGTAGACACCCCGAGTCATTTAATATATTCGCAATGTACTAAAAATATGAACTTTTAACATGCTTAAACAAGTGCTGAATCGTAATTTAGGAACTGTGGATATAAATAATTCATTTTCTAGGCATAATATAAGCTCTGTAAATGTAACTAGGATGGTTCAACAATTCTAACAACTTTAGTAGTAGACTTTGTTCTTTCTCTATACTTTATAATTTAATGCTGTATAAATCAAGAGCTTTTGCTGGATCAGGCGAGTAAATTTCAACACCTTTTCGTCAGTCATATCAGCGTATGTGCCATCTGCATTGCGCCAGATAAAGAACGAACCAGAATCATTGCATGAAGCATTACAGTAGTCAATTTTGCTTTTCCGCTCCTAACGTGCATAAATTGATTTCCATTTTGCAGGAAATCCAAACCAAAACCGCGCTGAAAACACGACCGATGTTAAATACATTTTCTAAGACTACAAGAAGAGAAAAATAAGAAACGAATTCATTACCAAAACCTATATTGAGTTGTAACGTCACCCTGCATCCTACGAGATGCCTACATTCTTGTGTGAGACCCCTCTAATATTTTATATAAAATCACCTTTTGGAATTAGTAATATTAAACGTATCTATGAAATCATCTGCCGAAGCTTTTGACATACGTAAATCCTTCGTATACCTAAATTTGTTTATGAAATATTATTTTGTGTAAATTCTTTTGGAACAGACTTTAACCACCAGACATTATAAATAATTAGAAGTATTTGCCCAAAGACTTTTAAAATATATAGAAATTCAATTACCAAATTATAAAAAAACTTCTATGGGAGACAGTCTAGTTTTATTGTAACGTCTATGTCATGTAGCTATATAAACAGCGCACGCTGAATGTAAAGTCAGTTCTGTTGGAACTCTGGAAATGGAAGGAGCTCCAAATAAAGGTGTTACATTCCATTTGCTTGATTTATTTATATGTCCCCTTTGCTTACATCGTCCTTTACATACATCCCTCGGTCTCCTGTACTAGGAAGTAGACCACGTATCCACATACACGATAGAGTCTATTTCATATATGTTCCCCCGGGTTAATCAGTCCATACTAATCTCATCTTGCCTTTCCCGCCCATAAAATTCATTTCATCTTATTATATTGTCTTTCAGGTTTAAAAATCCTACGCCTATAGCCGGAGAGTAAAATATATATAAGGGCCTCACATTAGTAATAATCTTTATTATCCATATAGAGTCCTTTGGGGTACGTTTCAGTGTTTTAATTTCGAAGTAAAATCATGAAAATGTCCTAATTAAATTTAATCCTTAGGATTGAAACATCAAAGAATCAAACTACTGTATAAATGTAACAACCTCTGTGCATAATTTCCGTACTTTTTGCTCTTCCTTCCTTACACATAAAAAGGAGAGATATTCATGAGCTAAATTTTTAAAATTGGACGCAACTGCCAAGCACTGGATGTTTTTCTCCCTCAGTATTCTCTATACAACATTTTTTTTAAAGGACCAACAGTCCCACATGTTTGTTTAAATTATCATTAACACTTTAAAATGGTCCTATTAACACTTAAGAAGAATCCTATAGTTTTTAAGTGAAGTCTGAAACATAGTTAAATGAACCCTCATCGGTTTCGAAAGCACGCGCACAGAAGGTGAGCGTGCTAACCATTCAGCTAATCGGAGACTCAGTTTCACAGGTGCCAATAACACAAGCCACTAGACAGATCACCCAAAGTGAAATTTAAAAAAAAATGAAAGCATGTAACAAATAAACCAAGTGCAGATGTACCTTTTATCTGATTCAAGTGTCACTTTCGATCTTTTTCGACTCACGGTACACAGCACTTATCTCAGTCCATCTGTTCTAGTGTTAAGGTCATTTAATTACTCAAAAAATAACCGAGAAAATGCGAACTCACGATGAAGACAATCTAACTCATTCATTTATCTAACATGTACCTAGAAAAGAACTATTGTAATATTTAATATAAAAGATCTCCTTTTATTTTATTGGTATACAGTAGCAAACTTAAAATAGCATATACAACGCACAATGTTCTGAACCTTAGCATCTTTAACCCACTATACGCATGAACTTCATGGGAATATTTTAACAGAAGAGTACTTTCCAAAATAACCAAACGTCGTAATAAAAACGTAAGGATTTGAAGAGGTCATACTCAGTACGAAAATGTTCCAAAACTCATCCGGCGTATCTAACAATTTACGGATCTTAAAGTAGTCATTTTGATTTATAACGGATCTAGGAACGCTAGTCTATCTATTTGTGGGTTAACGTACGTTGACAAGGAAGCAAACAGTGTACCATCAGTGCATTCATTTAATGATTATGAAAAAAAAAAGACTTTAGTTAGGGTGGCTGAACAAATTTCTGATTAACTGGTTCGAAGTAATCGAGCTCCCTAATGCTGATTCATGGACATCCCTAAGGACAATTATTTATAAATGATTTAGAGCTATTTCGGAAAACACACGGCTTCGGATTATCGTGCACGAGATAGTGTCATTTGAATTACCTTACTGGACTATTGTCTGAGAAGTAATTGAGACATCAAAAAAATATATAAAGAAACGGGCATTGAATTCTGTAATTCTGAAACTGAAATAAATACGACTGGCCGCAGATTTAAATTATTAGCAGGGAAACACGCTCTTTCTCACACACACTTATATATCTACTAATTTTGTCTCGAAAGGACACGCTACTCATAGAAAAGAGAAAGGCTTCTCCTCACCTGTGAAATCTTTTAATGTTCTTTTATCGCTTAACAAATCATCGTTCAGTTTGTTCTGTGGGAAAGAAATATCGGAAGGAAAAAAAAAAGATACCGAGGTACAGACATTATAGAATCGTCAATAGTTTTAAAGAAACAAACTATTTCTGGGATATACAGCACTCTAAATTACATTCTACCTGTGTCCTTAACTCTTACTTTGTCCGCGGTAGAAAAAACAAGAGAAAATTCAAAGTATACACTCAGCATTCGGCCCGTGTGGTTTAGAAACATCAAAGAAACACTCAGTCAAAACGGTCAGTGAACTGATGTATACTGATCCAAACAAAACAAGTTTCATGTCAGGAATTAAACAAACGTACATATACTATGAATATGGTATGTTACGAACTGTCACGTCACCGGGAAATGAAAAAGAAAAGAAAAAAAGAGTAACCGGGAGAGGCAAATGGTAACGCTTGCTGTCTTGTAATCCAGGCATTCTGGGTTCGATATTCGGTGGTGACTAATATTTCGAAGCATATTTTAAACTGTAGGCCTGATCTTAGAAAGTCACCTTGATCCGACGGAAGGCAACAGCAAATCTCCATCGGTTTACCTTGACCAGAAACTTTATGACTGAACTCCACCATCAACATCTATATTTATCTGAAGACTGAAAAAATATTATCCACTCAAGCAGTAGTTTGGATTTGATACGAAAAAAACTGAATATACGTGGAAGTAGTGAAAAATAAGAAAACCTGTGAATAAAGGAAAGAACGCGCAACTAAAAATATAAATAATATTTTATAATTACATCACATAAGAAACTGCCTGATTAACTGTTTTATCCGACCGAGAAAGCCTATTGTTCGTACTGTTCAAGACTTGACAACAGCAGACCTTGATAACGTTCAAAGGAGAAAGAACAACATTCTTACCTGATATCTCCAATATTTTTTCTTTCTCTCGATAAAAAGTTCAGCTGTCAGAAACTGTTAACATGTTTATAGGTACTGTTCAAAGTTCAAACATCCAGATGCCACTATCAGTTTCATCAGAATCCAAAGTACGTATTCCGTAAGGAAGTTACAAAATACAGCTGCGAATCTATTAACACAAATTGACGAGTCAAATTCTTGCACATTACGCAAACTAAACACTAAAGTAGTTCGTGCATTAAACAATTTTTTATACGAAAGAAGACGTGTAAGCAGTAATAACACAGACTGTCCAAGATATGACGAATGAGGTCTTCTCGAAGTCCAATCCTTGCATCATTATCAAACTTTAAATATCATCAAGCAATTACTGGAAACTAATGACAAAGTACGTCACTTACTTTATAAATACGAAACTACAAGGAATGCACTAAAAACTGGCATTATGCCAGTTTTAGTACATTTCTTTTAATTGCATTTGATAAAAATTTAATTTGATTAAAACTTTTGCGGCTAGGGCTTCTGATAAACTTTGAAGTGCTCACACTTTGCTCTATCATTCACTAGAACTGAGTTAAGACCTTTAACCATTACCGTAAAGAAAAATAATAAAAGACTTAGTACAGTTAGCAATGGAAATTAAAGAAAAAGAAAACAACAAATTCGTGGAATCAGAATACGCGGAAATCAACGTGATTTCACATTAACTACTATATCATATTATACATAGTATTTACTTAAACTCAACTTAAAAACAAATTAATTGTTTTCCCAATTCCTCATATAGTTATACTGCACACGCATTGCAGTTTCTGTCAACCCACGAAAGTATGAAAGAAAAAAAAAATATTAGTAAGAAACTACCAAGATTTTTGGACTATATGGAAGTACTCTGGATAAATTAAACCGTTAAACCTTCTAATCATAACGCACTATCTAATTTGAAAAGAAAAAATAAAGTGGTACACGAGGGTATACGAAAAAAAACCGAAACTGTTCGAACGTGAATTTATTTATGGCCTATAGGCAACTTTGGCTCGTGCCGGGATAGGGTTGGGTAGAGGATTTTGGGAGTAAGTCTGCCAGTACCTACTTTGCATATACCACCTCGATATCTGCCTGGTATATCTGAAGAAAAAACCTCAATTAGGATTGGCAACCAGGACCTCAATTGCTAAGCCAAAGCTCTACCAAAGCCTTATAGCTGTTCTTCGGAGATGAGGCATACCGAAACCAAATGATGATGATTAGAACATAGGAAAAATGAACTTTTACCTTTCAGTTTTTCAAGTTTACAGTAACGTACTAGGAATTATTGCCAAAAAAATATTTGCTACCCTGGTATTTGTTCGGAGTATTCAGGCATTACCTTGTCAGTATTCAGGCATAGATAAAAAATTAGATACTGTTACAAAAGTACCCAATTGGAGGAAATCGAATGACAGTGAACGAGAAAAGCTTCTACAATTTGATAAACGTAGAAAATATTCTTTCTTATTGGCCCTTTAGTCAATACATTAAACAAAATTCAAATTCCGTGAGCGTGTAAGTGTCCATTACATAAATCCACGGCATTTCACTAATCTGCATGAAATTTGATGTGAGTGCTTCACCTGACAAGAGGAAGATCGTAGAATACATTTCCACCCTATATTGGTGCACCAAATTCCTTGCAAATACACAATAGTTTCCAGATCCAAACCGTGGACGAACACATACCAAACTTAGTATCCAACGAAAGACCGCAGGCTTTATTTTCTTTCAATATGCACACCAATGGGGCATTTTTTTTTTTTTTTATAACTATGGTAACATTATACATCAAGAGTCTTCAAATCCACACCTTTCAATCTATCTGTGCACCAAATTTTGGTTGGAAACTTCATTTGAACATAGAAGATCGTAGACAGTGCATAGTCCCTGGTGGTACAAATTTCTTGCAATAAATAAATAAATAAAAAAAAAAAAAAAAGACATTATGGGTTTCAATTCCCTACCATTCGGTATGCTATAATTCCATAACCATGAAAAATTTGGAATTTCTTGTTAAATTACTGACTTCTCTTTTAACATTAATTTTTAATATACTTCCAGATTTCCAAAAATATTGGCGTGAAAACTGCTTTTAATTGGTGGGACAACCAAACGGGAAACTACAAGACTCAGTTTCCAAAGGGCCCATCCCCATATATATCATTTTACCATCTCATATATACATATAAAGAGTGTAAAGAAAAGAGGTGGTTACAAACTTTAGAAGATGAATCTGGACATAGAATCATGTAAAAAATTCATGTAAACATGGGTCCAATTCCGCTTCGTTGTAAATACAATGAATATTTCGCCATAAATCTTAAATGATGCACTAAAATAAAATTTCGTGTTCGAAACGTGATATTAGAAGTTTAAAAAAGTGATGTCATTGGGTTGTCAGTGTTGGCAACTGGTATATCGGTTATTTTGTTTTTCAAATGATAACACGTCAGTTTAAAATATGTGGTATCCTCGGGTGATGGTAAACTTCATGTGTGAAACACAGAACGCAATGTTGCAAACTGTAAAAGTTTGCCTATTCTTTTGAAGAAATACTGCAATTTTTTCATGATTAACCTGGTATAACATCCACAGTTAATGGCACGATTTCCATTCGAATAAATCGATTTTTTGTATTCGATTATGCCCATCGCTAGTATATCGATCTCTGCTCTGGTGTGCTAAGATACTTTATTGAAAGGACATGGACAATCGAAAAAGGATCAGAGGACGGTGAAAGTTGTTAGAATAGTGTGAAGAAAACTGCATTGTGATCAAAAACAACAATAAATAATGATCAATTTGGATCATGATGCAATACGAATCCGAAATTCATATAATTTAACAGTGTTCAATTTATGCAATAGTAAAATTACAGGGTGTTTACAGAATTCACAGAAACTAAATTCATGGGTTTTGATTGCAACAAAAAGATTGAGACCAGCTGGGAAACTCAGGATTGCCACACCAGAACTCACATGATATGAGTTCCCTGGGTAATTATATTTCTTCCTCGCCGAAATTTCTTTCCTTCAAAATTAGGATTTTAGTATGAACTTAGAAACTTATTGTGGATAATAAAAAAATGCAATTATATATTTCCAATTTCAAAGATACTGAGTCGATTGAATTCACTTTATTTATCATTTCAGGTTATATTAATCCCTATTCAAAACTGACATTCTTTCCTACCTTCAACTAAATTACCTCCCTACCCGCCGTAAACTTTCGAACCTTAGATTCCTTTTAAGATTATTAATTGGAACTTTATTATAAGGTCTTTATGAAACTTTGGTTCAGGGCGAATGGATGATGAGGGAAGAATTGATGGAATGAAAAAAGTGGGAGGAAACTACAGGACTCCCAGAAAAAAATAAAAAAGGCGGTATTTGTCCATCACAAAGTGCACATGGTATGAGCCGGGATCGATCCGAAAACCCCATGCACCAGAGATGAGCACCCTACCGCTACTGCCCCACCTTAATAATTATGACTGGTAATGTCCGCATAAATGATATTCTTTCCTTGTTACATGTTCCGAAAGCTAATAACACGTGTAACGACTACTTCTACATCAAAACTCTAGGATTATCTTTAGGAAGGAAATCATTTTTAATCAGACCTTCCATACCTGTATCACTCACTGTAACCCTTCTGACATTTACCTTCACAAAACTACCTTTATGATATTTTGCGAAAGGAAGTTACAACATATCTATTACAGTTGTTTTTGTTCATATTAAAGTTTTTTATTTTTAGCGTAGCTTTTCCTAGCGTAAAATGGCTACCATGTGCTGTACCTAGGATATATATCCTTTAAATTAATAAATAAAAATTATTTTAATTTATATTATAACAATCGACCAGCTCCTGCGTCGATTATTTACATTATAATAATCGTGCGACGATTAAACTATTTCTAGACACAAGGTGCTATGTTTAGTTATATCTTAAAAAATTTATTACGCCAATATGAAATTTCAAATAAGCTTAATTTGTGCTTAGCATGTTCTAAAAATTGCCTGATGATCCTCCTCGATTGTACTTTGCGTTTATCAATTAATGTATTACAAATTTAGGTCGGAGTTGGAGTCAAGAGTCAGTAGCATTAAAAATTCAGGAGTCGGAGTCGTAGCTTCTGTGTACCGACTCCGCAGCTCTGCTTCTATTATCGCCAGGAATGCATCAAGCACCTCACAGCGGATATTATATGTGAAATTCTCGAATGTCACATAAGGCCTTTAACTATTATGGAGTTACGTTTACTTTATCTACCCACAAAAACAAAATTTACATAAGAAATGCAATCTTTCCAACATGTGTGAATTGCAAAACATAATTAAATTTAAGGCATGGAAGTGTGAAGTCCGAGGGCCAATTTACCTGCATCAGCGTTCAGGGTACGCACATAGTGTGTGCTAAAGGTGATGTGCATCGCGTATAATGAAACAATTATATAACCTTAACTAACCACCCTTCGGTAGCTCGAGATACGGTCCGTATTGTTTGTAAAATATATATCATTCATAATACGAAGTGTTTGTAAGTATTTCCCCGCACGGCGCAATGTTTCTGCCTCTTGATCAACTTGAGTGTGTATTTAACGAAATAACATATTCATTTTCGTAACACTTTTGTTTGTCCCTTGGTGTTTATGGAAGTACCTGTGTAAATTATTTGGAACGTAATAAGTGGTACATGATTCAATAGCTGGCGGAAGCTGGATTAGATAAAGTAAATTCTAAAACTATTTTAAAGAGCAAGTACCCTGCGTAAATAAATATTAAGATGCCATAGGATATACCCCACTTCCAGTATCAAGGAAAACAAGCCAACACAAACTTCACTTTAATTTCTTTAGTATTTTGGGCAATATTGCTGTCCCAGTACTTAGATATTTTACTAATTACAGTCCACAGTAAATGAGAAGTAAAATAATAGAGAAACAGAATATAATCAAAACATAAATCTACAATATATGTACTACTGAATAAAATTTATTTGGCTGTACGCGTACTATCAGAAGGTTTTATTATTATTATTATTCGTTTCGGGTAACTAACATTACTCCTTGTTATTCCTCATTTACCGTACTTACGTTGTACACTTTTGTTCCACAAGCAGCACATTCTGTTTCGATTATCTCATACGATCATTGATGAAGGCACACAATAACTGCATTACAACTTTTTCGAACTTCACATATAGTTCTTCACTTCACGAAATATACATAGTATGCATTCATTCATGCAAGTGGCCTTTCATACGTCAGTTTCTAACTATGCACTTCGCAATCCGTAAAACGCAACCAAGGACATTAAACGTCACCTGAAAACAGTTATAGGTCTACACAATTTATCGCTAACTTCCACACATTGCACCAAAAATATAGCTCACAACTATTGCAGAGCTCAACACCACTTATAATACAAATTAAATACCTTTACTAACGCACTCAGCACCCTATCCACCTACACCGTCGTCATCCCAAGCAGAAAAGCCAAGCAGCCACAACCTTCGTCTCCACTGTTGCCAGATTGATCTTCCTCTTCCACCTTTTTTTTCTGTCACACTTCCATTAAATCTCCGTAAGAAAACAATTCGCAATCCTAAACAATTCTACAAAACAATGTGCTATAGAGCGTTTCACAACGGATGAGATTATGTTTTACAAGAGTGGAAACCCGAAAGACAAGTTTCATATCTCCAAAAGAAGTTAAGTTCTTTTTATTTTTTCATATTTAGATTACGATGAACGTTTATATAACAGCGTATTGCCTTATAATGATATGGTTATCGATTTATCGACAATCAACAATCTATTCTATGCTTTACTTTTTTTTGCCAATGTAAGATTGTGAAGATTTACTTTGCAGTGGTATAAATAAGGTGCTTCGAGCAACAGACCCACTTACGAGTCAGGGTGGGCCTTGGTCCTTCTGCAATTGTCTTGTTCCTATCTCTGCTCTAAAAATCTCTTAAAATTTAATTGAAGAATTCAGTCAAATAAGGGAGTAAACCACACAGATAACTAAAGCGTGATTATCATTTCCTCGCAGCCATATGACATCACTGTGTACAATCTGACGTATCACTGTTTGTTGTCGAATGAACCAGGTCTCCATGGCAGGGAGCACGCTACACCCCCTAACACCCTCCATAGACTTCGACAACACCCCCTAAGGAAAATTTCTGAACACCCCCCTTAGGGGGGGGGTGTTCTTTCGCGACATTTAATAGTGAGAAATTCCCGGAATTTCGATTTACAAAGACGGCAGTTATGGTAATACACAATGAAATCTTGGTAGTAGTTTTGCATTTATTCCGAAGAAATAACTTCTTTTGGGCTACATTCCCTTCTTGTCGCCTCGCAAACATCCATCAGCAGCAAAAGAAATGAGGCAGGAAACAATAAATATCCCAGTATGAAAGCATCTGTTTGGTGGATGCTCCCTGCGGTGTTAGAGTGCAGAGATGCTAGACTCACTTCAGATGCACTCATTATCTATTAAGTTGTTTTGTGTGCACAGTGGAAAAGGCGGAACGTCTCACAATGAAGAGGAGAATTATTAAAACAAAGGAACTAATTTAGGAGCTCGTACATACGCATTAATTTTTCTAATTTAAGTGAATCTTTGCTTCATAACTAAATAAATTGAAATATAAGTAACAGTGTTTACAAACTTGATGCGCCGACCTTTCCAATACCTAACTCTGTGTTCTTCAGGGTTTCATTTCATACTCTCATTCATTCAAAAGAAAACAGGTAAAATTAATCTATGTCAACGCTAACGAACATTTTGTCAAATAAAAGCGATATGAAATGAAACACCGAGCGGTCGTAGCTCAATGCTTTGGAGTTGGCTTCACATTCCGGAGGTCCAGGATTCCATTCCTGGAGACGGTCATCCTGACTGAAGTTTTCAAGTCTTATCAGGCAAATGCCGGGATCATATGTTATTTCAAGGCTATGTCCGTTTCCGTCCAATTTCCTTTCCCATTGTTCATGCTTGTTGTTGCTAAGCTCCAATGTAAAATAGTCTCCGAGTTGTATATGGAGATGCCAGAAATAAATAAATTTTCGGAAGTGTTGACGCTGCTGGACTTGTAGTTTAAGCTCGTGATGTTTAGACATATACTCACATATACAGTTACAGACAGACCACAAGTGGCTGGAGACAAAGTCAAATGTTTCCCTACTTAGGTGCCAGTTAAATAAAGCATCATTCAAACACTCACTCATTTGTACCAGACTTCAGTACTCGAACTCGTGACGTACAAACACACATACAGACAGAAAATAATTAAAATAGCTTTTTTTTTGTTACTCTGAACGTGTTGCGTTGTCGCTAAAGAAAAGAAAAGAGAGATCTCAAACAATTTCCTTAGTCAAGATAGTATGACACTGGCTACATAGTTTTTCCGATTTTTTAAAACCCTACTCCCAGATGAAATGTTTAGCACCGAAGCCGTGCGTGCGATTTTTCTTATTTATAATGGAACTGACAATATTTGAAATTCGAAGAATATAGATAGGAGAGGTTTCTCGCTGCGGTAGTCAACATTTCATCAGGCAATCGGGATTTCTGAAAATTTTAATATTTCATTAAAATTAATATTTTAATAGCCACGGGTCGTGCATGCAGGTGTCGACCGGGTAGCCGTGCGGTCTAAGGCGTTAGGGCAACGAGAAGGTACCGGGTTCGACTCCTGGTAGGGGTATGGGTGTTTGTGGATTTTAACTTGGTGAAAAGGGTCGAATCGTGACGGACCGAAGTCAAAAGTGTTACTAGACTGTCCTATTGAAAATAAAGTTTTTACATGCATGAAGGTAATAGTGACATCCACTACTTGGAACCTTTGACGTGCTGGAACTCATTACAAACCATGAACTATTCACCCGTTTCTGTTAATTATGATTCGCTACTTTCTTGCATTCGGTTGTTGACATTTGGTCGCCGGAAACATTTTATTTCTGTATAAATAAGACTTCATTATTTCGAAAGTTGGAGTAGCTACGACCCTGACAGATGAACATAAAATTGCGAATGTTTGCGATGAACATAAACTATTTGTGTTTGAAAATAAGATCTTGAGAAGGATATATGGGACGAAATGGGACGAGACGATTTGAGAACGGATGAGATTGAATGATGAGGAACGCCACAAACTATATACGATTCACTCAACATGTTAAGAATAAATAAAACACCAGCCTATGAGCCGGCTGGGTGGCCGAGCGGTCTGCGGCGGTAGGGCGTCGGCTCGAAGGTCCCGGGTTCGAGTCCCGGCAGGGGCATGGGTGTGGATTTTAACAGCTAAAGGCGAATCGTGACGGGCCGAAGTCCACATTTGCTAGACTAGTCCATATAAAAATCAAGTTTACCAGGCCATGACTGACAGACTTTAAAGCTCGGATGGGAGAAAAAGTGAAGAGTATTATATATTCCACCATAGTTGGTAAGTCGAAAGGAAAGAACTTTTAGAAAGACTGACAAGCAAACATACTAATGGGGCGGAAAAAAACTTCTAAATTTCTTTCTTCCACCATGGTTAGAATGTCAAAATATGTGAACATGCAAATTTTGGCAACTCGAGAGCAATTACTTTGGGAAATATCGATGATATATTAATCAGAGTATTGTTTCTGGAGAGTGAAGAAAAGGTGTGGAAATAGCCTTATATTTGTAAAATGTTGAAAGAAATGAAAAGCAAATACATAGTATTGGGCACTGGGTAGACATAATAACCATCAACTAATACAAGAATA